>PVJX010005920.1:0-81571 GCA_004027295.1 Dolichotis patagonum | reverse complement strand
ACAACTATTTGGAAGAAAACAAGAGTCAATATGATAGAGAGTGAATATCTCCGATTGTCTAGTTTTGAAATTTTTGTCTCTTACATTGCTTTCTTGTGATCCGCTTTGCTCTGTTTTGTTGTGTTTAATTTTACCCTTTTGATATAATTGCATGTATATTTGAGTGGGTAAGATAGATGACCATATTGCTGTTTTTGTCAGATTGTGGAGCAGAACTGTTAACAGTCTCACTGTTTCAATGTCTACTTTATATGTTTTAACTTTGTAATTTGAACAACTATTTCCAAGAAGTCAGTATGTAATTTGTCAAGTAATAATTTCTTAGGTTTTTTTTGTTGTTGTTTTTTTCCTTTTTTCCTTGGAATACTGTATTGTCGCTACCCTTTATTCTGTTTTGTTTTGTTTTTTTTCTCTTTAAATAAAATTATATATATATATAAAAAAAAGAATCTCCATCTTTTTTTTTTTTTTTTTTTTTTGTACCAGGGATTGAACTCACGACCTCACGCTTGCCAGGCAGGCACTTAGGCCACTGAGCTAAATCCCCAGCCCTAGAATCTCCATCTTAGTAGACTTTCAGGACAAAGAAGGCAGAAAACAAAAGCCAGGGCCCAGATAAAGGAGGAAATCTACTCTGCTACAAGACAGTGGGACTCCAAAGACCTTGGGTACTTACTGTTTTATTCAAATTGCTTAGGCCAATAAGTCTCAAGATTTCAACTTAGGTTAAGACAATTCTGGCCTTGCAGAAGCAAATACAAATCCTTTCTTAAGGCACCTTCATCAAGGTCTACAGTCATTCTAGACTGGTAATCACTGTTAATCAAAGAAATCAGGTATTCAAAATAAACAAGAATCAACAGAGATGACACCAGGAAAATACTCATGAAGACTTTAGATATTGAATTTACCCAGTTCAGACTATAAAATAAGACTATAAAATTATTATGACAAATATGTTTAAAGACATAAAATACCAACTTGATGATATCTACAGAGAACAGGAAAATACAAAGAGTAACAGCAATTTTCAGACTGAAAAAGGAATCAGAAATTTTCTGAACTAGATCTTAAATATTTTTAATCACTGTGGTATTATTTTAAAATAAAATTTATAAATACAATCTAAAATGTAATTATATTTTATAAACAAAAATAAATTTTATAAGTATAATTTATAAATAAAAATGTTAAGTTCTATAAAATTTTGTGTACACATACCATAAGACTTAGTGAATCGGAAGAAACAACCTAGAAAACAACTATATATATATATATATATATATATATATATATAATGAGAAAGTTATCTGAAGTTAACTGCTAAAGATTTTTCAAATGAACAGCACTTCAAAGCATTGATTTTACGAACCAAAAACCTGATGAATGAAAATAAACCTGTATCTAAGTACACTGAAGTAAAACTTAAAATTTAAGAGATTACAAACAAATATTAAGAGTATTCAGAGAAAAAGACACATTACTTTCCAAAGAGAAGCTTCTACCAATAGCTAAACAACAGCTGTTCATTAGTAAAAATGGGAGACAAGAGACAGTGGAATGTTCTTTTTACTGCCCTAAAAGAAAATAGTTAAACTAAAATTCTGTAGATAAAATAAAGCCATTTCAGATACACTAGAATTGATATATTTTGTCACTGGCAATCTTTAGTGAAAGAAATTTTAAAGTACGTATTTTAGGTAGCAGGAAAATGACCCCAGATAGGAAGTGAGAGGTACAAAGAATCAGGATCAAAAGACCAAAAGGTGGGATACATGTCTAAATCTAATTAATATTAATTGTGTAAAATAATAATATTGTCTTGTGGACTTTTAAAGTAAGAATTTAAATATATAACCATAGCATGCAAGTCAGGAAAGAATACAGAGTTCAAGTGTTCTAACATCCATTTATCACAAAGATAAATTTTGCTAAATTAAAAATGTGTGATGCAATTTTAATAATTAAAGAGGGTTACAAACCCTCTTTACCAAGGGAGAGATTAGAGGGTAAAGAGGGAGAGATTAGATATATAAAAATAAGATATCAATGCTGAAGGGGACAAAAGAAGAGAAAAATGAAACGGAATAAATCAGATAAAAAGAAAGTACATTTTTTGGGGTACACATACCCCACTGTACCACTAAGCCACCTTCCCACCCCCTTTAAAACAGTGTCTTTCCAGGCTGTCTAGACTTCTAATTTGTATCCTACTGCCTCGGCCACCCAAGTAGCTAGGAATACAGGTATCGGCCACTATGCTGGCTGGAAAGCACTTTTTAGTTTGTTTTTTTGAGACAAGGTCTCACTATGTAGCCCAGGCTGGCCTCAAACTCAAACTGGCCTCAAACTGCTTCCTGAGTATTGGGATTATAGCTGTGTACTACCATGTACAGCTAGGAAGTGTTATTTAAGATGGCAGGTTTAATTTCAAATATATTAGTAATTACACAAATGAAAAAGGACTGAATGCTACAATTATAAGGTAAAGACTGGTTTAAAATATTTACCTGGTATCAATAGGAGAAACATTGAAAGCAATGATAAAGATAGGTGATGATTAAAAAGAAAATATATACTTTGCAGACAACGGCCAAAAGAAAGTGCTGATGTATCTGGAAAGCATTGGACAGAACACACGTTAAAGCAGAAGGTATTACTACTGATAAAGAGGGAGACTGTATACTTATGTTCAGTTAGCCAAACAGGTGTTGGTTTAATTCATATGAACCTTGAGACTATGACAAAGTCTCAAGACTAGAAACAACAAAATTCGAGAGACTACAAAGATAAACATGAATCACCATGAAATATATGACAGGCGGGCAAACACACACACCTACCCACATATAAACTCGGCATGTACAATGCAAAATGCCTATTTTTTTCCAAGCACATGAATTGGATATTAAATCTAAACATACAGATATAGATAAAGATTGACAGGACTCCCCACCACCCAAGCCAGATAAAAGACATTCATCAGTATTCTCAAATGTTTATTTGGAACACAAATACATTTTTTTTTGTACTGGGCATCGAACTCATGACCTCATGCTTGCCATGCAAGTGCTTATGTCACTGAGCTAAACCCCCAATCCTGGAACATAAATATATTATGTGTAAAATGAAAAGCAGATTAGATAGTCAGCCTTGACCCTTACGAGTTTACAAGCAACATCAAGTATGTATATTTATGTACTTGATATGAGTGCTAGTATGGGCCATTACTGATGGGAGTACTAGCTTATATCATTACCTCTCATTATATTATGTATTATAAAATGCCTAATTTCAACATCACGAAGTAAGAGAGATTAAGTAAATTTTTGAAGATATTCTCATTGGTAAACGACAGTGCTTTTATGTTTAATAAACTAGTTCAAGAAAACACTTATTCATTTGAGACTGAAAGTAAAGAAGGAAGAATCCTTATAGAAGAACCTCTAATGATATTTGGGGGCCATTTCTGTGCAATGCTTGACAAAGGTTTAAGTGTCTGTGACACAGGTGATTTACACACTGAGCCAATGAAGTGGTAAAATCATTTGATGAAAGAGCTGTTATAGAAGGTGGAGGTAGTGCTAGGGATCTGGGGTGTGGAATGGCTAAGAGAAAAGACCTATCATATATCTCACATAACAGAAATTAAAATGCCTCTCCTGAGTGATGTCTTATGCCATCAAAAGATCCTTTTCTCCTAGTTCAAATTCACTGTTTCCTTTATGTTTATAGTTCTTGAGTTGAATCCCAGTTTCAACAGAGAGTCTATCATGACCAGGTGAAAGTCAAGTTGTAGATTCCCTCTACTCTCAAGATTTTGGAGTGTGCATTACATACACTGCTCAACATAGGGAAGGAAACACTCACAGAGATAAGAATAATTACGTATCAATCAACTATTTAAATATACTTAATATTTGAGTACGCCCACAACTATCGACTATTTTTTCTGGCTGAACCCCTTATTCCATCTTATCATACTGTCTTGACTTCTCTGCACCTCCCTCCACCCACACCTTTATTCCAGTATAGCCACTGGACTTATGCTTCAAAGTAACTCCAAATATATACCTGTGGCACTGGGGAATGAACTGAGGGCCTTGTACATGTTAGGCAAGTGCGCTGCCACTGGGCTACAATCCTGGCCTTCAAAGTGAGGATTTGATATCGTTCAAATGTTTTGTTTAAAAAAAATCTAAAACTGGAAAACATCCACATACAAAGGCATATAATGCCCTTAGCAATCTGGCCTCAACTTATTTTTCCAGTCTCAACTCTTTTAATCTCTCTCATATTCTGCTACAATAAAAAACGCCAGGCACCCATTTCTCCATTACAGAGAATTCTACACTGTTGTGCCTACCTGATAAGAAACTGGGGTCACACAGTCAGTAAATGGCAGTATCAAGATTAAAACTCAGGTCTCACTGACTCAATTCATGGGCCTAATCCTATAAACCACATTGTTGCCTCTGTTTTTCACATGTTTGGTGAATTGTGTTTTAATCATATGATACACAATTAATTTTGAGCACATTAAATGCTATACAGGCTGGGCGTGGTGGCTCATACCTATAGTTCCAGTGCTTGGGAGGCTGAGGCAGGAGGATCACTACAAGCTCAAGGGCAGCTTGGGTTAAATAGTGAGTTCAAGATCAGTCTGAACTACATAGTGAGACCCTATCTCAAAAAACGAAACAAAACAAACACTTTATACAGAATCATTGCTGTCTTGTATCATAATTGAGTATGAAATACAAGCCAGGCATATAACAAGTTATTCTGTATTTCTGCAGAATTTTGGTTGCTATTAGTGTCAATACTTTTCCTTCACTTCTGACACTTAAGCAATAACTCCCATTCATTTAGGATTCACTGTGTGCCATGCATCGTGGTACTTTACATGCAATGCCCAAAGCGCCCCATGAGATAATTTCTGCTATTCCTGTTTTGCAAAGAGATAAATTGCTCAAGATTAAACAGCTAGCAGTAGAGCTGGAACTGAACTCGACTATTTTAAAGACTGTGTCTTTGACCATTGTCTTACACCACCTCCCTATAAAGCTTCTACACTGAATTTCTCAGTAACCTCATTCCTATTCTCCAAGCCCAATACCTGAAATTCCTTGTTTCCCACATAGTCCTCTCCTGCCCGTCCTGTGTTTCGCCCATCCTGTGTTTCTAAGTATCCAAGCAGCTTCTTTCTGGCTCCCATTTTCCTGATGTTCAGGTTACTTAAAAGCTTAAAATGGTAGAATTCTCTAGGGAATTACGTAGGGAATGACTCCAAAGGACCAAATGGGAAGAATCTAGGCCATGAGTTGACTGGCAGATGCAGGGAAGAAAAGACTTCTAACAGCACAGGACACAGGAAGACCTTTCTATTCCTCACATTCCTACACACCCTAAATGCTCAGGATCTGTAATCTTTATAACTTTGTATTTTCCTTTGTTTGTATTCAGGCAGAGTGAGCTTCAGGTCTGCACAATCAGTTTGTTTTTACTTGCCCAGCACTGTTCATACAGCTATGAACAAAGAGCCTGTCTTGGTGGATCCCATTGCTGGGCAGGAAATACCGATGAATAAAGGCAGCAATAAGTGATAAATGCTATGAAGAAAAGGAAATAGAAGAGTTGTATCTCAGTGATAGAGTGCATGCGTCCCATGTGTGAGGCTCAATTAAAAAAACACAACAAGCTGAGAAAGGGACAGAAAATGATGAAGGGTGGTGGGAGGGCTACCATTTAATAAGGTGGTTTGAAAAGATCTGAGATTAGATCCTTTAAGTAAAAACCTGAATGAGTTAAGGAATAAGATGCAAGCAAATCTGAAGGAGTATTCTAGCAGAAGAAAACAGCTCAGGGTAGATGTATGCTTATCCACACTGGAAGAGATGGCGAAAACCAGTGTGGAAGGGGAAGATACTGGTAGGACATATGGTTTAAGAACAGCCAATCTTACACTCTGAGTAACTATTTTGAAGATAATGATATGTAGTGTATTAGGTAGGTTATTCCATTATTATTTTGTTATGCAATTGTTGTTTTATTTTTTTTCATAAAATAAAAAAGCATTTACAGTGGTATATGGAACATATTAAGTTCCACATAAATGTTCAATAAAGAAATCACTGGTTATTGACCCTTTACTCAAGGACAAATAACAGCCAAGGATTAATGAGAGCTTTGGATTTTACTCTAATGTGATGGGAAGTCATTTGAAGATTTTGAGCAGAAGAGTGAAATGATCAGATTTATATTCCAACAGAATCCATCTTGCTGCTAAATGAAGAATACACTATGAAGGGGCGAGGGCTAATGCAAAAGACCAAATGGAGTACACTGATAGTCTAAGAAGTGTTTGGATTCAGGAAATGCTTTAAAGAGAATTGGTAAGACTTGCTAATGGGTTGATTATGAAGCGTTCAGCTTGAGCCAAAAGTTTTTGGGTTTTGGCCTGGGCAGCTAATTGAATGAAAGTGCCATTTACTGAGCTGAGGACAGTGAGATGGGATTAGATTTAGGAGAGCAACTCAAGCATGCAGTGCTAGATTTGGGACAGAAGGTTGATTTACAAGTTCTTGAGGACCATAGCCTCTAGTTGCTGCTACTGGGATTAACCTATTACAGGAAATGTCTAAGTAGAGGTGACAGCAGAAATAAATTCCTCATGAGTAATCTTCTAGATATCCAAGTGATTAAAAAATAAGTCACCTGAGTCTGTTTTATATACACTATGAGTTCAGGACCAGAAGAAATCATTCTCTTTGGAAAATTTCCCAATTTCAGTTATCTCAATTTATGAACTTGGATCAGAGTAACTTATTCCACAATTAGAGACAGAAAGCTCAAAGTGTAAATAGTTTAAGAGATAAGCCAGGGTGTGTGAGGCTTTGTCAGAATTTGGCTGATGAAGTTCCTGAGTGTTTTAAAGGAGGAAAGTTTTCAAGGTCAAGAAAACTTGATAAAACAAAGACTTCATGATCTTGCCTGACACTGTCCTGTTTATTGTGACATCTAAGTAAGAGAGTTGACAAAGAAGTGTTCATATCTTGAAGGATGATCTAAACCAGTGAAGGTGAACCTTTTAGAGATTTCAGTGACACAAACAGCTGGCTGTAGCACCTGTGCCACGTTTGCCACCACTTTTCTAGGCTTCTATTTGAGTGAGAGTAGGTATCTAAAGTTCCTTCTCTTTCCTACCTTTCAATCCTCAATCTCTTCCCAAACGTGTTCTTCAGCTGCAAAGTTGATGGCATGACAGCTGACAGCATGATAGAGACTTGTCACCTCTCTGCTAGGACCAGATTTCTAACAGCCAGCCCTGGAGAATGCTAGTTATCTGTACAGTTCTCCATACGGTATTGTGGTGTCCTGGGCCTAGGGAGAGAGTTACCACATTTAACACCAGAAAGAATTTAAGGCCAGAAAGGATTTATATTGTGTGTGTGTGTGTGTGTGTGTGTGTGTGTGTGTGTGTATGTTTGATTACCAGAGTAACACTGTAGATACTTATTGCAGAACACTTAACAAAAACTTTAAAAACCAAAATGACACAGACTTAATATTCCTAATATTACAACATTGTGATATGTTTCCTTACAGTGTTTCATGCATTTTATAACTGAGCTCTTAATTACAGTCAACTTTACAAGTTTCTGTTTTTGCTTAATGTTATTATATACATACTTGTCTATTTAATTAGATTTCTATGTTTACCTAGTCATTTATGGTATAGTTACACCATGATTTATTCAAGGTAATTTCTGATTCTTTATAATTACAAATTACAGTGTCGCAAATAGCACTATGCATAAACCTTTGCTCTTATGTTGGATGTCTCATTAAAAGAACAAATGGTGGGTTAAAGATACATATTTTTAAAAGTTCTTTGTATATGCTGTTACTCCAATTTCCAGAAAGATTGTTATTAAATTACATTTGGCGCTAAGGAAAAGGAAGAGCTATCACAACTACTGGCTATGGCAGAAAATATATGACAGAAGTTATATATGTATGTAACATAGGACATACTTATTATTGTGGGTTATGATTAAGAAAAAATAATTTGAAGCCTTTGGTATAGTGGAAAGAGTCTGGACTCTGGGATTAGACAGACCTGGGTTTGCATCTAGGCTGTCTGTGTGACTTTTGCCTGTTACTGTACCTACTTCTCTGGCTCAATTCACTCATCGAGAAGAGAATAATAATATCTTGCATTCGTGTGTGGAGAAAATATTACTTATGCAGAATGCTTACTACACAGGCAGTGATTAATATATAATCACTTCTGATCCTTTCTCCAAATAATGCCATCTATGTAAAGCAACTTCATTATGAAGAGGGAAAACAACCTGTTTTATCGATGAGTAGATCTGTTACAAGGCATTTAAAAACACCTCCCGAGTCTTTTTCTCCATTTTGGGTTAGTCAGCGACGTGAACAATTTTTTTCTGTTCTCACACTGTACCTACCTACGTTATGGATTTGGGTGTTTGACTTTGGCCGTCAGCAGTCTATTTCGTCGTCAGCCTGCATTTCGGGGCCTCTTCCACTTCCTGGACGGCGCTGGGCACATGGCAGGGAGCCTTAGGAAAATCTGTCCAGCCGGGTCTGCAGCACATCTTCTGCAAAGTGTGGCTCATGGTGCACGGGGAGGCAGAGGTAATGCTGATGCCAGCAGCATTTCTCACTCAATCTACTCCATGCTAAACAGGCCAGGCAGGCATTAAGTCATGTCTCTGGGTAGCACAAGTGGAAAGTGTGAACAGAGAAACCACTTTATGTGAGGGCAGCGGAAAATTAGATCCCTTGTCGCCCCACTCGCGCGGCCCTCGGGGAGGGGCACTTATCGGCCGTCGGCCGGCCCGGGCGTGCGGCGCCCGCGCTCAGAGGCCTGACGGGCACGCACGCGCCGCCGAGAGCCCTTCTCCCCAGATGGAGCCTCGCGGCGTAGCAGCCGCGCGGCACGATCGATACTGGATGGCCGCCGCGTCCCGCCGTCAAGTGCGGGCTCAAGGCGGGGACGCAGCCGCCCGCCGCTTTGCCGCGGCCTCTCCTCAGCCCCGCGCCGGCCGCGGACGTTAACCCGTTCCCGGCTGACGCGCGCTGCCGTCTCCGCCACCGCCCGCTCGCTCGCCTACAGAGACGGGGCTTTAGGGCCTCAGACTGGCAAGGGGCCAGACTAGGTTTGAATCTAGGTTCCCCGTGTGACTAGGAGGCGGGAGTCGAATCTGCACAACTATGCCCGGGGCGCGTCGTGGGGTGGCCGCTGCGCCCGGCTCCCCACAGACGGCGCGGAGACCTCACCTTCCCGCGGCGTCGCGCGGCCGACGTGGGGCGGGGTGAGCAGGGGCGCCTCGCGGTCTCCCCAGTAAGCCCCGCCGGCCGAAGCCCCGCCCCCAGCACCCGCTCCCACTCCTGATTGGCCGGTGCGGTCCGCAGGCGGTCCGGCCGGCGTCTCAGCTATAAAGAGAGACCCGGCATGCCCGCCGAGGCGAAGCCCGTGCAGCTCCGGGGCCCGCCCGCTCCCAGCCCTCGCGTCCCCCACCCCTCTGGGCGCCCGAGCGCTCCTGACTCCACCATGCCGAGGGGCTTCCTGGTGAAGCGAACTAAACGGACGGGCGGCTCCTACCGAGTGCGCCACGCCGAGCGGGTCCTGCCTCCACTGGGGCCCCAGGCGGCGCCTCCCGCTCCTGCCGAGGTTCCCAGCGCCTCCCTGCCGGGTGCGGAGCGCGCGAGTCCCCACGCCGAGGGGCGGACGGCGGAGATCGCTCAGGAACTGTCGGGATCGCCCTGTAGGGCTGCGGGGGTGAGCCCGGGGGCGGGCGGGCGGGAAGGTCTGGAGTGGAGGGCCGAGGACTCGGAGGGCCCCGGGCCCAGCCGCAGCCCCACGAAGCCTGCGGGCGCCGAGCTCCGCCGCGCGTTCCTGGAGCGCTGCCTCAGCTCGCCGGCGTCTGCGGAGTCCTTCCCCGGGGGCACCGCCGCGCTGGCCACCTTCTCCTGCTCGGGGGCGCCGGCCGCGGCGCCTTCCCCGGCGGAGCCGTTCCTGCTGCCGCTCCGGGCGCCGTTCCCGGAGCCCGCACTCCAGCCGGAGCCCGCGCTTCTCCCGGCCGCCCTGCACGGCTTGAAGCGGGCGTCCACCGGCGAGCGCCGCGTCAAGCTGCCTGCGGGCTGCGCGCCTGGACCAGCGGCCGCGGGCATCAAGAAGCCAAAGGCCATGAGGAAGTTGAGCTTTGCCGACGAGGTGACTACGTCCCCTGTCCTGGGCCTGAAGATCAAGGAGGAGGAGCCCGGAGCGCCGTCCCGGGGCCTGGCGGGCAGCCGCACGCCGCTGGGGGAGTTCATCTGCCAGCTGTGCAAGGAGCAGTACGCGGACCCCTTTGCGCTCGCCCAGCACCGCTGCTCCCGCATCGTGCGCGTCGAGTACCGCTGCCCCGAGTGCGACAAGGTCTTCAGCTGCCCAGCGAACCTCGCCTCCCATCGCCGCTGGCACAAGCCACGTCCCCAAGTTGCAAGCACAGTCTCCTCCGCCGACGGGAAGCCGCCCCCGTCGTCTTCGTCCTCCCCGGACTCTGGCTCCATCGCGCCTTTCTTGGCCGAAGGGAAGGAGAATAGCCGTGCCGAGCGGACTGCGGATCAGCACCTACAGGCGAAGGACAGCGCCAGGGAGGATCAGCACCAGGACAGCGATCCACGCCAAGGCCTCCCCGTGCTACCGCGCCTAGAGCAACCACTGCCTCAGGCTCCTTACACGGAGGGAGTGTTGGGGCGCCGGGTGCCTGGGCCAGGTAGTGCCAGTGGTGGCGGGGTATCCGAAATCTTCGTGTGCCCGTATTGCCACAAAAAGTTCCGTCGCCAAGCGTACCTGCGCAAACACCTGGGTACTCATGAGGCGGGCTCGGCTCGCGCGCTGGGCCCCGGCTTTGGCTCTGACCGCAGGGCCCCACTCGCCTTCGCCTGCCCCTTGTGTGGGGCGCACTTCCCGTCCGCAGATATCAGAGAGAAGCACCGGCTGTGGCACGCTGTCCGCGAGGAGCTGCTCCTGCCTGCTTTGGCTGGGGCTCCTCCCGAAGCCCCGGGCCCTGGAGCGGCATCTGACGGAAGTGCGCAGCAAATTTTCTCCTGCAAGCACTGCTCGTCCACTTTTTTTAGTTCCCCGGGACTGACCCGGCACATCAATAAGTGCCACCCTTCAGAAAGTCGCCAAGTATTGTTGCTGCAGATGCCACTGCGGCCTGGCTGCTGAGGTGCAAGAAACCAGGACGATTTCAAGGCTGGCCTCGCTGAAAACCGATCATGGGAACTTTTGTGGGGCTTTCTTCAACTTGCAAGCTTTACTCTCTTTCCTTGCCATGTTTTCTCTCCTAAAACTCTCTCAATAGTCAGTGTCCCACCAGGGGAGACCAGGTACGTATATGCCATACACATTCAATGGTTGAAGACTCTCAGCTGTAAAACCCCTTTCACTTTCTCCACTAAAATAGAATTTACCCCCTCAAAACTCTGGAGACCCTAACGAATCCTATATGATTTGTAATTCCTATGGAAAGTCACAGTGAATGCGTGCATGTCTCAGTATCTACAAAGGTTCTGGCTACCAAAAGTGGTAGTCACGTTTTGTTGTTTTTCTTTTGCCATCACAGGCGCCTATGTAGTTTCTGTCTCAATAGGGTCAGATTTCTTGCGTTGTATATTCTGTGAATTTAAAGTTATGTGGTTGGTGCCAAACTTACAGGAGAGAAAAGACTGAAGTCCTGTGTCCATGGGCAGCAAATTTTAAAAGGATGTTTGCTATTCTTGAGGGTATGAGAATTTTCCCTCAAACATTTTAATGAAATGTTATAGTCCATTCTTACATTAGTTTTTGGACAGGGAGGGTGCTACTTTACTGGAAGAAGACATCCCCCAAAGTCTTACCTTTGGCTATTTTGTGTGCAGTATTCAGGAAGAGCTACTTTAAATCTGTTTACGTAGCTTTCTGGAAATACCAAACTTGTTTCCTTAAGTCTGTTTTAAAGGTTTCACCCCAGATTATTTAATGTTTGTTGTAAATCTCATACTGTGTAGTACGTATTAAACTATGTTCAGCTTTTAAAGATGTTAATACCTGTAATACATGGAACTGAATGGCAATTCACTCAATATTCAGTATTTTCTTTAGAGCAGAAACTTTTGAATTTCTTTTTGTAAACTGTATTCAGTGACCTCTGTACCCATTCTCCTCATGCCCAGAGTCTGGGGCACTGGCCAAACACTGCTTGACAGCTCGGATCTGTAAGATGCATATCACCAAATAAATGTTCAATAGACTGCTTTTTGTTCTGTATTTGTCTTAAGAATTGGCTGAACATGGTGTATTTTCAAAGCCACGTTTCTTATCTCCCCAATGCCAGTGATTCTAATGCCTCTTAGAATCTTAGGATCCCTTTAGCATATGAAGGCAGGAGATATAGTTTGCAAATAAATGCAAGGGTGCAGATATGCAATAAGAAGTTTTCCTTTGAAGTATAGTAGCACAGATTGAAGTTCCAAAAAACAGTATATTTTAACTCTAGGAAGATAATTCTCCCACAAAGTAATAGAAATGTTAAATATTTTCTGTAAAAAGTTACTGAATAGTGTTATTTGAAGATGACAAAAATCTTAACGGTACTAATTAATTTCAGTATTTCATGTTGGTATTTTCAACCCATTTTGTGACATATTATCCACTAGATGTTTATTTAAAATAAAGTGAATGTACCTTAGAAATACATAAGCAGTTAAATTTGATCTTCCTTTTTTGCATTTCTGAGTGGTGGGAAACTGTTTATAATGTTTAATCTTGCTTCCAGGGACTTCTTTACCCATTTATTAATTGGAACTTTAGTTTTAATTATAATAACAAGAAAATAAGTACACAGGAACTCTGAAAACCTGTTTTAGAAAAATTGGGGAGTTTTATCTAAGATAATCTAATTTTATGCTTTATATATCACCAATAGTCATATAGCTCTTATTATTAAGTGTGAAAATTATAAAATACAGAAGAAAATAATGGACAGGAAGTGATAGTAAGAATATTTTTATTGTTTTATTAAATACCATGTCATCTTTTTTTATCCCTCCCACCTTTATAAATTTGTAGACACTACATGAATGATGATACATAATTTGTATTCTATGGTTTGCCAGTATGATGTATTTACACATGCAGTTGGTACTGATGTCATGCTACATTTCCTTAGGAGATGCTCAATTTAAAAAAATGTGAGCAGCTTATGTACTAGAGGAAAATGCTCCTGCAGGGTGGAATGTATACCAACTTGCACATGCAAGTTCAGTATATTAGATTTAACTTAGATTCCTGGGTCATGTTTCCTTTTCTTTTAAAATAATATACATAGTTTGAGCAACATACTTATTATCAGAAAAGTTTTTTTCCTTCTTCTCACCACCTTATTTTTGGCATTTAAGAAAGAATACAGATATACTAGGATCTATCAGTCAGTATTAATGGGCCACGATCTCAGAATAGAAATAATATTTAACAGTGGTACTTAAAGCAAATAATAGAAAATTATTCAGAAGCTAAACAGAAACCAAAGTTCAGCAGTGATTTTTCTAATTATCTGATATACATGGCATCATCTACACATTCAAGAAATGAGAAATTGCCTCAAGAAGAAAAAGAACATTAAAATTATTTCAGTTGGAATTGGAGATATTAAATGACCATCTAATTTTGAGTGTTTTATTTTTGTGATATAAATAATCTGTACATATCCTGTTTATTAACAGATCTGTAACTTTACCTTTACAAATGCTTAAGTTTAATTTTACATTTGTAAAAAAATTATATATTTATTGAACCATAAAGCTGCAATGGGACACAATAAATAAAATGAGACTATCTGTCCAATTATATTTTGGCTCAATGTTAATCATGAAATTAAAGGTACAATTACTTACATGTAAATATCTAGAAAGGTAAAGAAATAGAATAAAACTCGGCCCCCCTCAAAAAATGGCAGTTTGGAATGTAGGGGGAAAATGAATTGAATAAATAGCCCAAATCTAAAATATTAAGTTACAAATTATTTAAGTCCAGTGTTTTCTCAAATAAATGTACAGGAAGGAACATGCACAGTATGGCAGATCTGAAGGCCTGAAAGGGTTAAACATTATGTTCGTGCTAAGGTGGCTACTGCAGATCACACCGTTGAGCTGCTTGTCTCCTTAGGATTTATTGGCTGAACCAGAGGAACGACGCAGCTTCATGGACATGCGGCTTTTGCTAGTTCGAGGAGACATTGGAGAGGCCAGGTCAGCCCCATCTATCTGCGTTGCTGTGGGAGCTTCACTGGGTAGAATCTCTGGGTAGACGCCTGTGGAACAGCAAGAACATTAACACAGTCATCCAGCCTTTCTTTCTGTAAGAAAATACGTTGTCTGTTACTAATCTAGAGTGAGGATCCCAACCTTTACCAATGTCTTTTGAGAGGAAAAAGCCCCATATGTTTTAGGTTACAGTAGCCTGCTAATGTATTAAAGCCCAAGGACCTGGTGGCTCATGTTACCATGTTAGCAAGAAAGCACTAATCATTATCTCCAGAGCCAGAACCCTGGAAAAAGCAATGGTAAACAAAATCTTTGGGCCAGATCAGGGATCCAAAGCACTTCTGGCATGCGGGGAAGAACATAAGAAGCTGGTGAGAAAGACCAGTTTCTGTCTCTAGGGTTCAGGGTATAATTTTAAAAAAGGCCTTCATTACTCAAAACCGGAAGAGAACAGAACAGAACCTAACAGTTCTAGACAGGTTCCAAAGAACTACTCAACACTTACAAAACCATCACATATCCTAGGTATTTAAATTAGGTTTTAAAAGGAGGCCAGATAAATTCTTAAAGGAGGGAAGAAGATCATAATTCTCATCTCAAAAGAGAATTATGACTCTACAATAAACAACAATACAGAACCTTGCACATAGTACAATCTATGAGTAAATGAACAAGACATTAAGAAAAATCCTTCAGAAAAAAATCTCTACAAGTAAAACAAGAAAATTTAAGTTGTTTCTATATATTTCAAGGTATGTTAATCCATATTTTTTTGGGTTTAAGTACATGAAAAAATGGAGGATTTTTGGGAAACAGTTGTGACAAAAAATGCTCAATGAAGTGTAGAACTTATGGGATATCTAAGTTAAAATGTATTTTTAAGTCTTCTGTATGTAGAAAGCCAGGTTTTCCAGTACCACTCATGAAAGAGGCTTTCTTCCAGTGTTAAAATGTATCTGTACAGAATATTCAGTGTTTTTAAGGCCAAATGTTATAATTAAAAACAAATATATGTATCTCCATGTTTTGTCCTCTATAATCCATGTCAACTGTCTTCCTCAAAGTTAACTTCTCTAACATTTTCTTTTTTAATTGAAATGACACTGGCCTTCTAAATAAAAGGAGAAAATATAGTTTTAATTCAGTTTTACTCTTCTTGAAGATCTAAATTGGGGAATACTTATATAAATCAATGGTCCGTTTAGGGAAGCCCTGCAAATGGGTGGTAACAGGAAGGTGAAGAGCAGTGGCCCATGCTTTTCTGATAACGTGTAACATTCCCGCCATCGGGAGAGGCCTTCCCATGGCTGTTTACCTTGAGACGGCCAATGGTTTCTAGCGGAGGTTTTGGGAGGAAGAGAACTATCACTGCATTTCTTTCTTTGATGTAAATGAAGAAATGGAGTAGCGAGCAGAAGTGAGAAAACAAAAGAGAAGATAGACAACAGATATGAGAGACATAGTGCAGAATTTTACAGATGTTAACTGAGGAGCAGAGAAGAGAGCGATCAGGTTTTATTATGAAATATAATTGGGCATGCAATGAGTTAGGGGAATGAAGTTTCACAACTGTCAGTACTTTTTACACTCAAATGTTATACTTACCAACTAACAAAACAAGTTCAAATAGGAAAAAAGAAAACAAGAAAAAAGTCTGTGAGAGATTCTATAAACATGTACTTTTTAAAGCATTCATGTATCTGTACAGAATATTCAGTGTTTTTAAGGCCAAATGTTTATAATTAAAAACAAATATATGGCACTCAGAAAATATTCTAGAGATGTCCTGTCAACTATGATGGCTATAGTAACATTAAATTTACATTAAATGTAATTTACATTAAATGTAATTTAAACTAAATAAAAATTCAGTTCCCTGGTACCAAACACTAGTTACATGTCAAGTGTTCCAAAGCCATCTGTGATTAGTTGTCACCATATTGGACAAAGCAGATATATAACATTTCCACCATCACAGAAAAATTTACTAGACAAACTGCTTTAGAACATACCAAACTCATGAAAATATTTTCCTCACTCAATTCTTCACAAAAACAAACCTCTCTAAAAGTTTACTTCACAGCTATTTTTATTCTAAAATTTTCTTAACTATACCTATTCCTAAAATCTTTTTTCTCACTACTTTTAACAGTAACAGTAAATATAGTTCCTCTTCAGATGCCTGGGTGCATATCCTGGTTTTATCACTTAAAAAAACAAAATAGCAACTCCTCCACTTCTCCCTTATTGCCTTAATGAAATCCCCCTTCAGTTAAGTAAGAGTTAAAGCAGGCTTTTTATAGTGTATAGTGTATAGTGTATAGTGTATAGTGTATAGTGTATAGTGTATAGTGTATAGTGTATAGTGCAGTTACCAGTACTTACTCATGTTTTAGCAAATGCTGTGTGAGATATATACTCAATATACCTCAATTCTAGAAATATGTAGGTAGACTTCAATTAACTACTGATTTATACTACCAAACAATGCTGACTCCTTTGATTACTTCTGTTATTAACATATTCTCATGGAGCAGTTTTTTTTTTTTTTTTTTGGTACTGGGGACCAAACTCATGACCTTGCACTTGCTAGGCAGGTGCTTATGCTGCTGAGCATATTCTCAAGAAAAAGTTTAAAAAGTATCTATAGCTCCTGTATTTGTGATTATGTTACAAACACTCACAGATGCTATAACTATAACCTGATAGTATAATAAACTGATTGATGTTGTATACTGATTACAATACATACTACAAATAACAAGATGACCATGACTTTAGGTACCTATACATACACTATAAAAAGAAACTCAATGAATTTTTTTGTGCTGCTTTATGACAAGCAGGACCAGTTTAAAAGTACTAAACTTACTGGCGGAATCTTTTATAATATTGTAACTTTGAAAGCAACTTTTATGATACTGACCCAAGAGAGAATGTGAACATGTTAGAACATAAGCATGAACAGATAGTTGTAAATTATATACCAGGTCTGTCACTTTATTAACTAATTTTAGATATTTTCTTATTTGTAAAATAGAGACAGTTATTTTACAAAGTTGTAGGTATTAATGACCACAAATGTAAAGATCTTGGCATGTGTTAGACACACAGTAAGTGTAATTATTTAATAAAGCTAATAAAGAAGAGCAAAAATTAATAGAATTTAAATAAGAATAGATACAGATCAGAAAGGGATAGAAACTAAAAATATTACTGAGGAAAAAGATCACCTATTCAAATTGGAGAGCATAACATACCGTTAGGTTTAGTTTTCAAAAAAATTTATTCTCTTTTATGTTGGTAGTCCTATAAAATGCAACTTTAAAGGTTAAATTACTCAAGTAACATTGTTTTAATATTGTTAAAGGAGCTGGTAATTGATTAAAATTGGCATAGGTACAGTAATGCACATGATAAAGAAAACATATAACTTTAAATGAAATAGCACAGGTAAATAAGTGGTTTCATTTTAAGATATTTGAGAACTATTATTACCATACACTTAGAACAAATCAAGTTAAGCTTGCTATATTTCACCCCTTTACAAATGAGAAAACTGGGTGTAGGACACATTAATTTAAGTTCACGTGGATAACAAATGGCAGGACTATGATTTTTGTCCATAGAAATCTGATTTCAAAGCCCAGATTTCTCCTCTGACAACCTTAAAGCTATTAAAAACATTTTTCAATGGGCAGGAAAGGCAGAACCCTCAAAATAAAAAGAAGTTTAACATCTTTTAATTTGCAAATATGACAGGCTATTGAGCTATCTCTTTCCTTTCCATTAAGAAGGGAATGAACCTATTTAGGCTAACAAGTAATTGTAATAGTTAAGATCATGCACTCTGAAGTTAGACAAGTCTAGGCTGGAATATTAGCTTTACTGCCACATGATCCTTGGTAAGTTTTCTTAAAAAACAATTTCATAGAATTGCCATGAAGATTAAAAAGGTAGTACACATACAGTAGCACTATACTTAGCATAGTACCTGACACTCTAACTGCTCAGTTATTACTTTTATCGTTTTCATTACAAAAAATTCACATCTGAATGAATACTTTCTATGGAAACTGAACCTAGTAATTATTGTCATAGAAGGTTAATAGATGTTATTTATGATCAGTATTATTTGCCTCTTAGTCAACAACATGTAAAGCCAAATTTCTAAGGTCAAAGCACTAAACAGAATCCATTTAGTTGTCTCTATCTCCAAGCTAATAGTGTTAAGCATAAATAAGAATCTGCTTTTAAAAACATATTAAATGCATTTATAGCCTTCATTACATATTAAAGGAAACTGATTCTCCTATTGGCATTTACAAATAATACTTAGGATATTTATGAAATAACTATGTCCTGAGGAGCTACATTATTTTATTTTAGATCATTTCACAGCCTGGGAAGAAGAGGGGAATTTAAAATAACTTTCAAAGAAGGACACTGAGCTTAAAAAAAAAAGATACCTAAAGCAATAGCAAAAATTGGATGATCCATTCTACTGAAAGATTCAGACAGATAGATAGATCTGATAATCATAAATCCTATCTATATGGTAATGCTAATTTTGCAAAATAACAGGTTAGAATGAAGGTAGATTAGATGTCACCCTACGTATTTATAATTACTCTAGATTATTTCTGGTTTTGACAGCATATACACTATTTTGAATCATTAATTTTAAAACATTTTCTTTTTTTTTTTCCTTTCCTTTTCTGTGGTACTGAGAATTAAACCCAAGGCCTTTGCACCGAACTATATCCCCAGCCTTTTGGTCCATATTTTATTTTGCGACAGAGCCTTGTTAAATTGCTAAATGTGCAGGCTGTACTTAAATTTGTGGTCCTTATGCCTCAGCCATAACATTTCTTTAAGTAGAAACTTACACATTTTCTAAAGGTACCTACAGAAGTACTATGTGTGTATAGATATACATACATGAGTGCATATATTTATGTATGTGTTTGTATATATAAAAAGAAAAGAGAGAAAAGGAGAGGGAAGACTGAAAACTCTTAATCGTTAAGGAACTAAAACCTCTAAATCTGTTGAAAAGCCCCATAGAAAGGTATCTCCTGGCTTAGATTACTAGAGATAATTTCAAATGAACTACATAATAGGATTTCAAAATATTTTTGGCTGCTATACTGAAAATTATATAATACCAAAAAATTATGTTCTAGTGATTTTAATACTGAAATTGAAAAAGACCAACCACTAATCTTTATTGTATACTTTCAGTAAAACTGACCCTAATTGCTTGTTGACATTCTATAATCTTTTTATTATCAAAAAACAAAACACCCCCCACAACAATGTTGAAAGACAATGTAACATCTGAGAAAGATATAAACATATCTTTTTTCTTTTTGTCTTTTTGAGACAAGGTTTTGCTATGCAGTTCAGGCTGGCCTTGAACTCACTCTGTAGCCCAAACATGCCTCGAACTAGCAGCAATCCTCCTGTATCAGCCTCCTGAGTGCTAGGATTATAGGCATGTGCTACCATGCCCAGCCAGATACAAACATTTCTGAACTACCATTATCTGGCCAGAAAAAGACTTATTTTGCTTTATGGTTAGAAGAGGTGTTACAAATATACAAAAAGTTCAAGAAAACAATCACTATAAAACATTTGACATTTTCCACATTCATGCTTGACAAAGATAAAGGGATTTTTTTCTGTAGTTTTTTTAAACATAAAGGACAAGAAAAATCTAATAATATTTTAATGTAGTTATGGAAGATCAACAAAGTGTGACATCACAACATTTCCCTCAATGACCTTAGGGATAAAAATAATTTCCCTTAAGTATCAGTCTACTGTCACAGACAGTACATTTGAGAAAATATAATTATGAAATATATGAATCAATTATGATACACCAAAATCTTTCAAGTCAATTTATATATTATCACAGTTGGTACCTTAGTACCAACCAGGAAGTATTACTATTAACTAGGAAGTGAGTTTTAGATCATCTTGAATCAAAATAAGAAAAAAATTTAGAAAATAGTTTATGTTTTTTTGCTCAGGACTGAAGCCAGGGCTTTGAACATGCGAAATACGCACTCTACTGCTGAGCTATTTCCCAAGTTTCCCCAAATAATATTTTTCTATACTATGCCACAGACTAGAAGTATATATAGGGATGGTTAGAGAGACTATAATCATCATGCTGGCATTTCTTCAAAACTTAATTTCAAATTACTGACTAGTATGGATTAGTATTATGTTATATGCATAGCATATATACATATATGGTATCTACAGTTGATTCTCAGTTGCAAGTATGAATTCAATTCCTCAATGTGGCAAGCAAATCTTATTGTATGTTTTAAGAAAAATGAACCCAGTCAATTTTATAATATTGCAACACTTTTGCAAACTAGAAGTCAGGTCAAACTTGCTATTATATGGCTTATTTCATGTCTTCCTCTCCCTCTAACTTAAAACGTTAAAGAACATTCTGTATGTATGGGGTAGAATATGCCAAGAAAGGCAAGATTTGAAATAAATGGAAGAAAAAAAGACTATTCAGGAACTACAATGCCTTTG
This sequence comes from Dolichotis patagonum, assembly GCA_004027295.1. NCBI lineage: Eukaryota > Metazoa > Chordata > Mammalia > Rodentia > Caviidae > Dolichotis > Dolichotis patagonum. The sequence goes on along the minus strand of PVJX010005920.1, from coordinate 60,685 downwards.
CTACTGTAGAAGTATATATTTCATTTTTATTTTATTGTGTTGAACTGAGAGCTTCTGTGATAAAAATTGTTGTAACTATTAAAGTCTATGAAAAACATATATAAATGTATTCAGTAATATTGCTACCATTATTTACAGGCAAAAATACTTCAGAATGCATGTCTTGAATGGATCCTGAAGGCAAAAACATTTTTAAGGACTGGAAAAAATTAATAGTACAATATTAGGTTTATGTTCAAATTCATATTTATTATTATTTAAAAGTTTTAGGTAAGACCATTAATAATATTTAAATAACTAGTAATAAGAGTATGTATTGTTTCAAACAATTTATAGAATAAATTAGTAAGAACAGTAATACATTAAAAAAGAAGTCAACAGAGCCTTGACTTGGTCACTGTAGCATTCTTTATTTAATGTCTCAGAATGTGAAACTATAACTTACTTCCCATATTGTTTACCTGGTTAAGTGCAGGATAATAAGCAAAATATGAAAATAATATTTAGATGACAAATATGAAAGGCTCCAGCTGGTAAACAAATCCAACATTAAAAATGAACAGCCTTTATAAATCTAAGGGGAAAAGTTAGTCCAATTGTTGTCTAAAAATACTGATGTACTTTTCAACTATGATAAGTATTAATCATATTTATTTTAATAGTCTGACATGTTATAAGAAATCCTCTACTGTTAAACAATGAATTGGCAAGTGTACTTTGTTTCCTTTTGCTGTTCATGAATACTTTCAGTATCTTTTACTTTCTTTGTTAATGCCAAGCTGAGTTTTTGATGGCATCAATCCATTAAAGCAAATCCTACACTTCATTTCATTTTCAAAAGATTCAACATAGTCTCATATGATTTTTCTCTTTGTCAGGTCTTTTATATTAATTGAAAGATATCTAAGTTTTTTGGTAAAATTATTTTTCTAATGGCAAATTAATGATGATAGGAATGGAATCTTTAATTTTATTAACTAAACTTCAATTGAGAATTATAGTAATTTCTTTCCAGAATAGGTTAAGTTAAAAAAAAGGAGTGCTGTGCCTTTTAAATGTATTTAATACAAAGAAAACTTATTTAACATAAAGAGAATTTGCAGGTTTCTTATGATTAACTTCATACTCTTTTCCTGCTTCCCTTTGAACATCACTAGAACAGTCATCTTTGTATTTCAGGTGCCTGGTACAGTGCAATGCACATGGAGAGTAACCATTTAGTGAGATATTCAATAATAACGCAACACATTACAAAATACAAAGACACACCACTTCAGTTCAATAGTACTATTCTTTCATGCTGAGAAACAAACAAACAATAAAAGGTCAATATAACAAACTAACTAGTTTCAGCCAGTGGGTTCTATTATTAGTTATTTTAATCACCAAACCACGTTAGTGTTTCATGCAGACCTGGGTTAGTATAATTCTAAAAAAAAAATTTAGTGACAATTTCTGAAATGTTTAGTATGAACCAGGGCAGTGTTAAATTTGCTTACTGTCTTGAGTTATAAGGTGAGAGCTTGCTAATTTTGAAAAAGGAAATGAGAAAAGAACAGAGGGGTATTTTGGTTGACACTTTGTCTTACCTTCAGATAAACAGAACTGATATTTAATGATCTAAAGAGGGAAAATAAATGAAACAATCATAAGGAGTGCAAGATATTACAGAACAGGAAGGCCATGAGTCATTTATTTTCTTAATGATTTCTTCAAAATTAGTTATTGTATTAATGCAGTACCCTCTTAATCTTTAAATGTAACATAATACATTAATTACTTTTAAATGTAGACTAGCTGTTTTTGAAAGAGACAGAGAGAGAGAGAGAGAGAGAGAGAGAGAATATGAATATGAATATTTTTGGCCATAAAATTTGATCTTCTAAAGTTGAGAGTGCATGCTCAACTTGTGTTTCTTTCTCAGATACTTCAGTAACAATTCCATGAGACACAGGGTCGTTAGTAGTTCAGATAAAATGTGGTACATGTATTTTTATAAAGATTGTTGTCTTTTTATGGAACTGTGTTTAGGTAAAAGAAACCATAAATCAAATTTACAGGCCAAATTCAAATAGTATTTATATTTCAGCAATCAGAATTTTATTCAAGCAAGTTTTGAGAACAAAAGGGTACTGCATTTCAAGTTCCAATCACAAGTAACTAATACTTGCTTTTTTTTATCTTACCGGCATCAGATGGTAAATGATGGTAGGGAGCTGGAGAAAAAACCTGTGCTGCAAAATCTTCAAATGTTGTTGGTTCTAAATGGTGCTGGACAATTGTCTGCAGGTAACGTGCTCTCTCCTCATAGCTGATTTCCTTCTGTTAAGGATGAACTTAAATGCAGCTTACATTGGAAAGGAACAGATCTCAGCAAAAAGGCGTATTATGGTTGCTAGAACTTGATAAATCATTTACTAATCATTTTTACATATGATTAACAGTATGCCTAAAGCTAAAGTTTACTTGTGATACCACTCTAAATGATAGCTTCACAGGGACACATTTATTAGAAAATAATTATAATACTAAAGTTTTGAAAGACAGAACAGTTTACTTGAGAAAGAGTTCAACAGCTATCAGGTCAGCCCAGGCTCCTCTTGTTAATCAGCTTCCATCAGCAGATTTACTCTCAAAGCTGCACGATAAGTATTATGAGGCTGCTTAAAAGACTTTGTCCAAAATTCTGTATTTTTCATTTGTAAAGACTTATTGTGCAAAATTCCTGCATATCTTCTTTGTTTTCTAAAAATCCCTGCATTTTCTCAACAATTGTTCTCATTTTGAATGGAAGACTACTGTTGTTATAATCCTCGAATAACTCCATGTGGTTACTCCATAGCTGAATCTGTATGTCAGGAAAAAATACCCAGTCAATTATAACACTGAAACAAGCAGGAATATTTGCGAAGAGGCCACAGGACTCCTAAATACTGTCTAACAAAGCATCTACAGGGCACTGACACTGACAGAAAAATACTGTACTTCCTTTTCACCACATTTTCTTCCCTGATATTATTGACAAGCAACCAGTACCTTGAAGTGTTGTTGCTTTTGAACAACCCACTCCAGGCTTCCTGTTTCAGCAGGTCTGATTGTGCTGTTAGCACAGAAAGGGCGAGAAAGAGAGAGAATATTTCTGTTGTTCAAGAAAGCAACTATGGAAATGGCTGTCAAAATGTAGAGCAGCAGGCAGCAACATACAATTATCAGGAAAAACTCACATGCTGACTTCATGTCATATAGTTCCTGAACTGAGAAATCAGTTAACCTTTCTTCTACAACTTTTAAAAGTCTTCCTGCTGTACTCACTGTGCTATGTTGACATTTAAATAAGGATAATAAAAATGTTCATAACACATTTAAATAAGGATAATAAAAAATCTATTGGTTCTTCATTTGTCAGTGATTTTTTCTAAAACCCATTTTAATATTTCCTTCCCCAAACTGCTCATCTTTAAAATATTGCCACTTAATTATTATAGCTCTATAATTACAATAGAAATTGTGCACTAAGTTTACAACTCAGACTAAGAAAAATAATATAAGAGGAAGACAATTTAAACTGTTAATTCAATTGGAGATACTATGGGCAGTTACATTTATAAAGGTTAGTTGAGTAAGAGGGAAAAGTCTAAGAGTTAAAGGTAAGACTACAACATATTTGTTATAAATTTGCCTTTGTTTTGATATCTTTTGCCTTATAAATTATTTGTGTACTTTTTGTATTGCAATTTATTTTATGCATCAAATATTGAATAACTTGAATTCCAATTCCTTACAATTCATAATTTTCAATTCTGTATACTGGGGTTAAAGTTCAAATTTCACTTCTCAAATGGGTAGCAACAGAACAAGATGTTATATTAAAATGATTGGTGGTAAGAACTTTATAGAAGGATAACATGGTCATTTTTTAGTCCAGTTTAACATAGGAAAGTAATATAGCACTTTTTAAAAGGAGGTTATATATGGTTATAAATGGAAGAGGATGAAACTGATGGTTCAATCTAAATAATACCACATATCTCACAACTTGTTGGAAAGTACTTTTTTTCATTGGGGGAGATTCACAGCTGCCGAATTTTCTGCAGTTAATAGAGTCCTTTGATTCACAGCAGTGCCCCTTGTACAAAAAATACTGGCCTTTGTGTATTACCAGAAACTAATTTTCTATTTGGCTGAAAAGGGAAAAATGGGGTTATTGCTTCTCCCTCCTACAGAGCTTTTCATTATGCCTGATGCACTCAACTTCTAAGCTCTTCTGAGAAAAAAAAATAACTGAAGAGGCAAGAGGTAGAAAAATGAGCTTGTTAGCACATTAGAAGTGAAGTATCTTGGTGGGCCCTAGAAATTCCCAGTGGTGTGTTAACTTATCACTCTATGCATGCTGGCACTGATAGTCTCCCAATTGATCACTCTCTTTTCGCACCAAAGGTGCTGCCAGGAAGCAAAGGCTGAAGGCCCACAGGAGAACAGTCTGCTATCAAAACAAGCTGTTTTTAAAAGTCTACTTGAATGGGTAAAACGCTTCATGAAAAGTAGGGTGGAGACACCTACCTGCTTTGAAAATGTTCTACTTTCAGAGGCCTATAAAATGAAATATTTTACTTTATCTTATTATATTTAGAGTTTATACAAAAAATTATGCAGAAAGAAAGGAAATGTTAATATTTAAAACAAGGACACTTCCAATGTAGTAAGTTTACTGATGCAGGAAAATGAATATCTAAATAAAACACAGTTTGAAGAGTAATTTTACTTCACGATACAAAAGGTTTATAAAACTGAGAAACACTAATAGCTGCACAAAACTAAAATTATCCTGACACAGCATTTTTATTTTATATAAAACACAAGGTATTTAATAAAGTTACAATAAACTTCATTAGTGAAATATTTCTCAAATGATTTTTAAAAAAATAGAAGTGGCAGAGTGACGGAAACCAACCATTAATGGCTGATTTTTAAATGAAAAACTAGCACTTATCACATATTAGCGCAGGCTAACACCTGAAGTTTCTTGTAGGGGATTAACTTCAGAAAACACTACTGGCTTGGTAAACAATGGCAACTTACCTTTGAAAAGCTATGTGTACTTTATAATTTCCTAAATTTGATATAGTCAAAATAAATAAAACCAAACTAGCCCAACACATGGTATATGTAACTTTACCTTTTTTTTTTTTAACTTCAGAAAACATTCTAAGGAGAGATAATAAACTCTAAGTATTTAAATACTAGTCCTAGGTCACAACAAGGTACTTTGTGATAGCAATGATTACAAACTTTCAAACAGAGCTGTTAACATGTACAGTTATAATCAGAATTTAAAGTAGTTAATTCCTGTATCTCCTTATAATAGGTTAGATGCTTATTCTTAAAATGTAGCTCTCTAGAGAAGATATTAGTACCTATTAATTGAGTGGAATACACAAACTTGACAGCGAGCAACAAGAAGACTATTCAAGCTATATTCCAGCTGTGAGTATTGCCAATAGCATTAAATTAAAAAAAAAAACAAAAAACTGGGCTGGGTAAGATGATCAAAAGGAGAAGGTAAACTAGTAAAATATTCAAAGCAAAAATTTAAAATATGGATTTAAGTTGAACTGAGATGGTTTCTGTTATAAATTTAAAATTCAAGCTAAATTTAGCTATAAAAACATTTGATGAGGGAGACTTTTACCTGGTAGGAATCTTTCATACAGAACTAGCCAATCAAAGGAAATAACACACAGGTGCTGCAATCACAGCACTATAATTATCCACTAATCCTTCTTCCTTTCTGCAAAAGCAGAAAAGAGGAAGGAATATTACTATTCTAAAAATAATGAAGAGAACTAAACATTCTCTACAACACAGAAAAGGTTTAAATCTAATCTTCACTTCATTAATATTAACATTATGCATTTTAAGTAACTTTTTAATTTTAAACTTTAAGAGCAGCTGTTAAACAGGGGTTCAATTTCAGGCTGGTCCTGGAAAGGTAAGTATGAATTCTCTTTGCCACAGTTTATCCGTATGTTAAATGGGGATACCACCAACTGCTATTTACTTCATTGGAGTGTTAAAGAGAAAGGATATAAATACAGGGTAACTCAAATGTGCCCCTCCATCTGTGCTGAACATAGTTTATTTTGATGACTGGCTCACATCTTGGCAAATAGCAGGTGCTGTCTCTAGGAAGACAGTTTTCAATATCAGATAAAGAAATACATTCATGTGCAAGAACTCTCTGATAATACTGGCAATATTTCTAATTTGTGTTGTCAACGTAAGGACTTTTGATTTTCTTTATGCAAAGAAACTGATTTCTCATGGGGAACAGGTACTACAGAAGGTTAAGCAGTACAAGTATTTCCCTCTTATTAACATTTAGAGAGAATAAATAAAAAGAGACTTGGTTTTAAAGAAGCAACAACTCTCATTCTCCATAGTTTCTTAATTTGGTAATTCTCAACTGCTTTAAATGTAAAAATGGGAACACTTTCAGTTTTATGATCAATTCTATAGAACACCCTGTATTTAGCTCAAATGTGATGTATGACTAGACCGAAATGAAATTTTTTTTGTTGCATGTTTATACATTGTACTATACACAAGAATGAATTTAAAGTATAATTTTCACTAAAAGGAATTATGAAAATTGCAGTTAACAGGCAGTGATCAAAAACCTGTATCATTATTTTACTGTTCAGGGTTAATGTTTTGTTTCTTAAACAGGAAAAAAATCCCCTACTGGTTCTTTTTAAGAAAAAACAAGACTGAAATGTTTCTATATGTGCTCGAAGGCACTGTCTCAGAGATTTAAGGCCTACTCTGAAATTTTGAATTTAGTAAACATTTGCTGTAAACTTAAGATGCTTCTTTGCGGTTTTAGCATGTAGGAATTTCATGTCTTTTTCTGTATAGAAGATTCCAAGAATGATAGTCATAGGAAGAGGGAGAATTATTATTATTATTATTATTATTATTATTATTATTTTTGAGGTCTTTGCTTTGTAGTTCAACCTGTCCCTGAATTCACCACATAGCCCTAACTGGCCTTGAACTCAAGGCAATTGTCCTGGGTCAGCCTCCCAAGTGCTGGGGTTACAGGTGTTTTACACTAGCAGGGAGAATTTCAAGAGTAAAAATTTAGTAATTTTGATTATTGATTCGTATCTTTAAGCTATATAATCTGTGTAGGCACTAAACAAAGATAAAATATATGGACTCTGCTCCTATGACATTAGTCTCTTCACAAGTCTAACCACAAAATGCACAATTAAAATTTACTATAGACAGAATTATGGATTACTAGTTTCTAAAGTACAATAAGAAATTGTAGACTATTGGGAGAACAAGCATGAAGATAGAAGCTCTCTGGAGTTAGGATGGGAAAACTATCAAAGCCAATTTTAAGCTACCTTATTTATGAGAAAGAGTTTGGCTACACCTAAGCCTTTGGTCTTGCTGACCCTCTTTAACATACAAAGTGAATAAGGCACAATTTATAAATATGTAAAGTGTAACACAAGAAAACTGATTAATTCTTTAAATGTTTACAATTGATTAAAGAGAAAGTCTATACATGTCAAAAGTAATTAGAACTCATAATTCAGCACTGAACATTTTCCCTTCACTGTGACAATTTTTTTAAAAAATGTAAAAATTTTCATAAATTCTGCAATGGTGTTAAGACAATGAGTTTTTCTGTTCTATTAATTTAAGAGCTATCCAAAGAGATGGGAGAAGACTCTTTGAGAAAATCTATACAGATAAAAGTCAAACAAAGCATAATTTTAGACCATTTTAGCCAGATTTATGAAAATCCTTGAAAAATATTTGGAAAAATTTAAATTAGATGTTCTTCAACTTACAATGGTGATACCTTTTGATAAATCTGTTTTAAGCTGAAAATGCATTTAAGTCATTTAACAACCTATGGAATATTATAACCTAGTATTGCTGTACACTAGAGTATAGGATGTTTACCTAATAATCACTTGGCTGTCTGGGAGTTGCTCAAGATTGCTAGAGTACTCTATATTCCATCATATGGAAGGATAGCTCCTATTGAATGTATATTGCTTTCACATGACATAAATTTGAAATAAAGGCCAAAACATTTCAAATCGGTGACTGTATGTATTTAAGTTTGAAAAAGGGATTTGAGAAGGATTAAATGAAGACAGGGCATCATCTGAGAATATTTAGAGTATGGAAACTAGAAGGAGGCTATACCTATATCATTACTTTCACAAAACTTAGGCAAGTCAGAAAATGTTTATTTAGCAATAAGCCTTGCCTCAATGAGTTTGCTAGGAAAAACAAAACTGCTGATGGGCAGAGTTGGGGCTACAACCTTTTAATTAACAGCCCAGTGCTCTTGTACATCCAATGATCTCATGTTGTGTGGAGGACAATGGCCTATTAGCATGTTAGCTATTTCTAAGGTGGTCAAACAATGACTACTAGCTTGAATTATAAGACTGGCAAATTTTGAAAAATATTTATACTGCTATATGCACTATAAGTCCCTGCATGTTCTAAAATATAGATGTTCTAAAACAAGTCACTTAATATTTTAGTTTTAAAGGGCTTGCAATATCTTTAAATAATCTGAGGTAATATCACTGCACAGTCCTGATTAATGAAAAATAAGGATTTTATTGAGATATATGAGCGGATACATTTTCCAAGTATATTTCAAGGATTTGATGCTATTATTAGTTGTAAAGTAGCAGATTTTGTGAAATATACAGAGTAACCATGTATCCTATGGACTGGTAGGCATTATTCATTTATAAGAGAAAAGTAACTATACTGCTTATCTTACAAAGCAAGATCTGGAAAATTAATGACCTGGCAGAGGGAGAATTTCTTTCCTACTATCATTTATAATTTATTTAAGAAACATAGAGTCTACTTCATGTGCAACAAAATAAAATTCTCCTTAACAGCATGAGCCTTGGTATTAATATTGTTTACTTATGTGATATTAATAGAAATTCTGAAAGTCTGCAACAGGTTATGACAAACTGTCTATTTTTATGCCTTATATTAATGAAATTCTTTAGTAGCTGATATTATCTACACCATGAAGGAAAAGCTGTGATTTGTCAGAGCAGACAAAGCTGGGCTTTAATCCATCCTTTTAACCATATTGCCAAGTCTATATTGTTTTCACTGCGTCTCAATTAGGAGACAGGCAGGACACCTGGTACTTCTTTATCTAAGTCCCATGGGCTGCCAGATGACTCAAAATCCATAACAGGTGCTAAGGCAGTGTGAGGATACCCCTATTATTGAAAGCTGGAGTTGAATAAAATTTGTACCATATATAATTGCTCATAAATCAATTACTAAATGACAACATTAAAAAGTTGATAAGTTTACTTCTACCCAAGTTCATGTAAATACATTTTAAAAGATTAACCTTAAATAAATAGGCTTAAAATGTTAAACCTATGTAAAGGCTCTAAAAATCTTTCTTGGTTTAATAACCGTAACAATCTGGTGATTTCCAGAATTATAAAATGTGCATGTATCTCTCTTACTTTAATGAAAGTTGAATGAAGCAAAACATCTAAAAGAAAAACTAAGCTTTCTGGATTTCAAATGTAAAGAAATTAATACTTTGTACATTCATTCTTGCTAAGACCTGCTTGAAAAAATATTATCATTAACTTAGTAATGTGGCATTCTTAGTACCTAAATACTTCAAAATCACTAGTATTAGAGCAGAAGTTTTAAAAACAGTGGGGAGATACAGAAACATAATCACTTGTATTGTTCCTTTTAGGAACAAAAGTTTCACCATTAAAGTTGAGGAAACAAATACATTAGTATTTAACTAAACTCAGACCCTGTAAGAAGAATGTAAAAAAGGAAAGAAATAACCAAACAAGTGAGATTTTACAGTGTACAATTACTTAAGCATTATCTCTACCTAAATGTGCACTAACTTAATTAAGATTTTGTTTTAATGCTGTAATTATTGTGAATACAAAAAAGTGATTTTATTATCATAGTAAGTAGAAACAAAGTACTGCAAACTGTCATTTAAGACAGTGTCATAGAATCTATGATAAGGAGCATATTGGCTTAAACTAATGCACTATATCCCCCCAGGGAATGATAGGCTGAGACACTGGACTTTAACATCAAAATCTACCCATTAATCTTGACTTAAATATAATCTATTCTGCAGTAAAAGGAAGAATGGGCATTCAATGAATTATTGTTTTTGAAATACTGCAGTGATGTATTTACTAAAATCACTTAAGGGGATATGAGGAGATGGAATACCAGTAAATTTTAGATTTACCAATTTTACAAAACATGCATTTGACTTTTCCCAGATTCAGCAAGAACACCCCATTTATTAAAAAACAGGTTTTAAAAAGTTTTCTTAAAGTCTTTTCCTGATCTTATGTAAACACAAGATACATAAATTGCAATATTGCAATATTGTCAACTTAACTTCAGCTGGAAAAAAATCATCTGTGGAAATATACTGTAGGGTCAGAATCCCTGGAGGCTGAAAACAAGCTTTAATTTAAAAAAATGGGAGTCATTGTTTCTTTGCATTAGAATGACCAACTGCTTGCTGACAGGACTGACCAGAAGAAAACGGAAAGGCCAAGGGAAGAGTGTTTATAGAAATTTCAAAACATACAAGACTTCATCAAAAAAGAAAACAACCCTCACGTTTTTAAAAGATATCCAAAACTAGACATAATTCAATAAGATAACTGTATGGCTAGAATGATTACCAGTTATTCATTTAAGTGATAAATATAATATTTAACTTTAAGATGTGCTATCTTTACTGTATTCTTTTGGCATTTGCAACTGTTACACAAAGTTAATTTACATTTTTATACTAATTTAACTAATATGTATTCAGGTGCCACTTGGGAGTCCTAAAAAAGTGTAAAGGAAATACAACCAAATTTATAATTTTATTTGATATGTGAATTATTCAGGTTTAATCTGTATCCTCGTATTTAAAATTTCTATGGACTAAAAATACGTTATTTTCATCTAGACATAAAGAATATCATAAAGCAAAGCTCACATTTTCTCTGATATAATTTAGTGGCTGAAAATAGATAATGGCATGTTAACAAGGGATTACTACAGGTGGTTGCTTAAATACATTCATTTCTTTTTGATGGTAGTTATGTGCTAAATAAAAGTCAACACTCCTATAAATAAAGTAAATGTAGAAACATCAGTTCTACAACAGCAATTTTTGTTCCTTCTCTTTTCTAAACAGCAATTAGTAAAGCAACCCCTTCCCCTCCCCCTAGCTGTCAAGCTGTTGAAAGCAGTTTGCAACTTGACAATAGTACCATTGTGAATGCTCTCTGGGCTTCCTTCCCACAGAGAGTTAAATGGGCAGTTCCTGCTGCCTATGATTGGTGTCCAGTGAAATAATACTCAAGAGCCAGGTTTTATCAGCTTCACGCCAAAGAAGTGAAGCCAGGGAACCCAAGCCTTCATATCATGCTGGACCATATGCCAACCCTGATGGCCCTAAAGGTTTATCACTAAGAATCAGGATCCATCGTGTCCCTTGTGAAATTTCACTTCACATACCTTATGTGAAATGCAAAGCTTCACTAAAAACCGAACCTTCTTTACAATTGGTATGAACAGATGGATGGTAACAGTGGTTTGGCAAGCAAAAGTTAAAATTTAAATAGCCTATATTTTAGGGTTTGAGAGGAAAAGCAGAAGAAAATGTGATCTATGACCTATAGTTTCATTTTAATTCTATTATTGAGTTAGTAAACATTCAATATAAAAATCCTCAGGTTAGTACAATAAAAGGAACAGATAAAAAGCACTTTAATTCCTATGTCAAACAAGTTAAGTCTGATTTAAGCTTTATATCCTTTATTTTGCTCTCTGAAACTCCCAAGTAGCATCTGAATCTAGTTAATTTTATATTTAAACAAAGACTACAATAAAATTTGAATATTATGTGGTAGGTGTGCTGAATAATAATGTGAGTATACCAATGCATCTTCATCACTAACAAAACACTGGGTTAAAAAAAAAATTCTCATTCCTGGGTAGGTGAGAAGGTAAACAAGGAAGAAGAGAAACATCAAGTCTGTCTGTTTTTAAAGACTAATTTGCCCATATCCTGTTGGTGTTCTTTATCTTCTTTCTGGCGCAATGGGATATGTGTGTGTGACCCAATTGTCTACATTGGCATACATGGTCTATACTGTCACACTGCATTTGACAAAACAGGTAAGATGGTGGTAATGCTTCCTTTTTCCTTTGCTATTTTTTTTTTTTTTGCCATGAAGCCCAATGTATTATAAAATAGGATGAAAGAACTTCATTTATCAATAATGTGTTAAAAGTATACTAATGGATAAAAACACTGTAATAAAGAGAAGCAACTTTTATGAAAAGTGTGAAAAACTGTTAGACAAGAATCTATCCTGAGTATCTAACATAAAAAAGTAAAGTCTCAAATGGTCTTTTAAAGATGGCAAATATTTAAAAAGTGGCAAATATGTGTAAATATCAAACACCTACCCAAATATGGTAGCATACCCCTGTAATCCCAGCATTCTGGGAGGCTGAGACAGATAGATCTAGAGTTCAAGCCCAGCATGTACAATGTGACCTAGTGAGACCCCGTATTAACAAAAAAAAAAAAAAAAGATTTGGGAATGTGGCTCAATGTGAAGACCTTGGGTTTAATCTTCAGTACCACAAAACAAAACAACCAAATATTTAGAGACCTTCTTCGTCTCATTATGAATAAAATATTATTGGCTACTATAGCTATTAGCTAACTATGAAAATAATAAACTTAGTTGGGAAGGCTTCTCTAAAAAATAAAAATGATAAATTCAAACTAAATGGTCTATTCTACCACAGGTAAAAAGTATACAAAATCAGATGGACTGTCACTTTAGATACTAGCTACTGTATTATTGTCAGAAGCACTAGAAAATCAATTTTACATTGCTTTTCTTTCTGCTTGATTACAGTATCTGGTTTTGATCTATTTCTTGGTTTTATTTGCCACTATTCTTCTGTCTGCCTTGTATCATTTATAGCATGAATTCCATAACCCCCACCCTCACCTCCACAGTTTTTGTGGTGCTGGGGATGAACCCAATTCAGGGCCTCACACATGCCAGGCAAGTGCTCTACCAACCAACATACATCTTTAGCCTCTCCTTGAATTTCTTGACCACATACTTCTTTGCCTCTTTGCCCATTTCCTCTTCCTGAAAGACTTCCCTGACCCTGTTTGTGTCATAAGATCCCATGTGTCTCTGAAGTAATTGCCAGAATAGCCTTCATTGGTAAAACCATTTCTAATTCTCCTCTTGCCCCATCTCTGCTTCCATTTAACATTAATCACCTTTACTGCCTTACTTTGTACACATCATCAAAACTGGACTCTCATCAGTGTACATTTTATTCATCCACTCACAGGGTTCTCCTCTCCCAAAGAGTGTAAACTCCTTAAAAGCACTGAGTTTTTTCTATCCCTAACTTTTTCCTTCACAGTGCTTCTTATTTGAGGGGTAGACAATAAATATCTGCTGAATAAATGATCCAAAATTACTTAGCAATATTGATAAACAACTCTTAAGTTTGTCAGTAAGTTATTGATAGAGGGTGAAAACTTAAATATTTCTAAATCAAAACAATATTTAGGGCTGGGGATGTGGCTTGGTGGTGGAGCTCTTGCCTTGCATGCACAAGGCCCTGGGTTTGATCCACAAGACAAAAACATATTTAGAGAAGCAGAAGTTGACCACATACTGAAGTCATTTTTGTGAGCTACCCGTTTATGGTTTTTTCGCTTTTGTTTTTTAGTTTTTGTTTTTTGAGACAGGGTCTCACCATGAAGTTCAGACTAGCCTTGAAGTCATTATGTAACACAGGCTGGTCTCAAACTCAGGGCAGTTCTCATGCCTCAGCCTCCCAAATGCTTGGATTACAGACATGCACCACCACTCCTGACAGCTACCACAGTTTAAATATAAGGAAATTATTACTGATCTATATTAGTAAATCTTTAAAAAAAGATTCTAAAGAACCTTAAGAGACGATGTTATTTTCAGACATGCTGGCTCAGTTCCACAGAATGTATTTTATTATCATCCCAAATTTATTATATACTTAGAGATTTATACTTATTGCCTTTATATCTTTTTTTAAAATCGGTACCAGGGATTGAACTCAGGACCTCATGCTTGTAAGGCAGGCACTTATGCTGCTGAGCTAAGTCCCCAGTCCCTCCTTTATATCTTTTTGAAGAGTCCAGTCAGATTTGGTAGACTAAACTAACACCTCCAAAGACATGCAATGTTTCCTCAATGATTGTCAAGAAGCCCCCTAGAAAAACAGTAACATCATCAACAGGCATGTAACTGCCAACCACTGAAAAGAATAGATGAACAAATTAAAACTGACACAGTAAGGAATATCTCAGTCATTGTAGAATTGCTACACATGTCCAGGGCTCATGTAAATAAATATTTGCCTAAACAGACTATGAGGCTTGATGGCAACATATTTACAGGCCAATGGATTAAGCACAGAAACAAGTGCTTTAAAAGTACTACCCAAGTACTCTGTAAAGACTCACATGTTTCCATTAGAGATGTTAGGTAAATAAGAATGTCTGTGTACTCTTGGAGAGGTTCTACCATAAGATTAGTATCAATGGTACACTGCCTGCTAGCATTTCAAAGACCACAGAACCTGGATCACTTAAGTGAGGCATTTTGTTTAAAAAAATTATCTTAACTTCTTTGAAGCATAAAAAAACCATAATTACAGATCTTAGAGCATTTAACAACTAACCAGTTGGTCCATGAAGTACAATATTCTCATTTAGAAAGAATGATGAATGTGACATTTTTTTTTTTTGAATAGGGGATCGAACTCACAACCTCACGCTTGCCAGGCAGGTGCTTGTGCTGCTGAGCTAAACTCCCGTCCCATGACATAGATATTAACAGTTAACAGAATTACTAAAATTACTAAACAGAATTACTAAATGATAAAGCTCAATCAGCTCTGAAGATAATGATACACAGTGTACTAACAATTATTTTATTTTTGTGATGGGACTTTACCTTATCATAAAAAAAGAAAAAGTTCAAGCAGCAAAACTGGAGACCTCACTTACATCTAGATTCCCACAAATGATTCCTAGTGTTCTCCTGTAGCTACCTACCACTTCCTTTGCCACACAGCAAGTATAAGCTTTCAGGGCTACTGTACAGAGCCTCCCAGGAGGGAACACAAACTTGCATCCTCCTTAAGACATCTATCACTGTCATCAAGTCAGAGGTTCCTACACTCACTTCTTTCCCTAACAGATCTTTTCCCTTTATCTCCACTGACTAGTGATTTCTGAAAACTATCTTCACTAAACTATAATGTCCTCTAATAAAAATACACTGATTAACCAGTCAGAATGTAAAATGTTTGTATGTGTATTATTCTAGCTTATTCATGAGTCAGAGGCAATTTCTTCTGGTCTTACATTTCCTTTCTTTACCTATGTAGTAAGCTCTTTAGAGTCATAGCTTAATACTGTACAAACTTAAAATTGTAAATTACTACAAAAGATAAGATTTTTGGGTCTGAAAATTCTTAAAAGAAAATCCATGTTACTCATATATGTAAAGAACATACATAATAGAGTACAAGTGAAGTTTTAAAATATACTGGCAATTGGAAAAAAATGCATAGGGTAAGAATCTATCTGCCCTTGTCCTATTATAACAAATCACTAGCCACCTATTAGGCCAGGTACTGTGTTAGAAGTTAGAGAAATAAAGAGGGTAATAATTGTTAATATGTGAGCATATATGGTAAATAGTGTAACAAAATGTTTTGAGGCAGCATGAAACAGTAATTTTGCCTATCAAAGACATTGTTTTGTCCTCTTACCAAAGATATTTATTTAGGTCATGAAGAATGGATATATTAGGTAGAAAATAATAGAAGTGGGCATTCTTGGGATTAAAAACATGAGTTTGAAAGAAAAGGGCACTCAGAAAATGAGTATGGTTTAGCTGGACATCCTAGAGCACCCTGTGGTAGGATGATTGAGGAGAAGAGGAATGGAGCTGGGGAGGAGTATAAATCTGTCTGATAACAGGAAGAGTGTGAAGTACGAGGCTGGGACAGTTAAGAGGGTAAGAGAAAAAGAGTCACTTGAAGGTAGTTAACAAATGTAGATGCTTCTTTTAGTATATGTAGGTTTATGTTTTCAAATATTTCCAGGATCGATGTAAAGAATTATATCAACTATTATCATGTAGCTACTATTTTATGAGCACTTGGTGCAGAAGAGACAGGTTGCTTAGAGCTGCACATGGATACTGTTTAATCCTTATACCAATCCTGAGTTTGCTATTATTATCTTCTTTTCTGCAAATTAAATTAAAAACAGCCCATACTCACTAGTATTATATTCTGAGAAAATGACCTACAAAAGACAGTAGATACATAAAATTATGTAATTTCTTAAGAAACTCATTATCTACTAACATGAAATGGCAGCAATATTGATGGGCCCCCTGACAGGTTTTATAATGTCCTACCATAATAAAAGGCAACTGAATTAGCAGGATGGATCAATTCCATTTCATTTAGTTTTGGCTCTCATACTTTTACAACAGGTTCTCTACATTTGAGTAGAACTGCAGGGATAACAAACTATGGCTAATTGAAGAATGATCATTGACTTCTGGTAATTTGTCTGATAAAGTTAAACAGAAACCTAATTCTGGCATTTAACAAAAAGTCAATTTAAACAGATTAGAAAAATCAAGTAATATTGGTTGTGGTAGGAAAGGATATTAAATTTAGGTACAAAGTATATTTTAAAGATGTTGTTTAACTGTATAATATCCCTTATCCTGTGTATTTCAGATTATATACACAGTATACATTCATTCATGCATACATACATACAAAGTCCTAGGTCAGTGGCGGCAAACCTATGACATGCATGCTGTAGAGGGTTATTTGTATCACTGAAAGCTCTAAAAGGTCTGCCATCACTGCTCAATTACAAATTACAAGAACTGTTAACAGAATGATTGCATCACATCTACTCAGTCCCACCCTTTGACACTCAGATCTTCTTTTCTTTTTTGGTGGTGTTAGAGTACTAGAGATTGAACCCAGGGCCTTGTGTATGCTAGGAAAGCATTTTACCACTAAGCCTTCCCCTTGCACTAAGACTCAAATTTTCTACATTTCTTTCCTGATCTTGGACATGCCTGTGTTCTAAGCATACAGGGGGACTGCATTAATTTTATGCAACTACTATACCATTTTATATAAAGGACTTCAGCATCCACAGATTTTTGATATCCATAGGGGTGAGATCATAGAACAAATTCCACATAGATACTCAGTGACAACTCTAAATAGATGTATACTCTTATCCTTCATTAATCTGAAGAACATGTAACAATACAAAAATGGGCACAATTCTGTTTTAATTCTAAATGTTGGAGGACAGTGACTTCATGTAGGCATATTACATGAGCTTATAAATAGAAGTTTATATAATAATTCACAAGTAGACATTTTTATTTTTGATGCTAAAATATAAGTATTTTTTAATTTTAAATAAAAATACATTGTGTATCAAACTTTTAAATGTATGTTTTTGACAAATCCAGACTAAGTTTTCATTGAGGAGAAAATCATGCATCCTAAAACACACTGCTACACTTAACATGATTTACAACAAGAAATGAAATAAAAGTAGGCTTTGAAAACCACCAGAGTTAATATTTTAATGCTCTTAAAAATTTAAAGTGTAAAAAATGTAATAAATTGTTACACTTCTGGGTCAGTTATTTTATGCCCAATAAAAGTATCCACTAAGATTCCACAGCATAAATTGTGCTATTTATGATCATTAAGTACAGTTTAATTTTTATCCCAGGAACATCTTCTGTAACTATGAATCTAATGCTGTTCACTAAATGAGGACAATATTGATTGTCATATGCTGCCCAAATCGATCATTCTGGCAGCCAGAATTACAGTAATCTGTTGGTATTGATGACCATCTTTAAGCTTTGAAACCTCCTTCACTTGTCATCTCTTATACCACTTGTACTTGAAAAACATTTTCATTCAACCTCTGATTTTGTCAGCTAGGTACTTTTTTTTCCTTCTATTAAACTCAATTTGTTAGTTTGACTATGCAGTTTGAACTGAATTGCAACACTGGGCCAGAAAACCTGGGAGACTCTGGGTAACCACTTGATTAGAGAGGTAGTTCAAGTTTAATCTTAGCCATCATTTATTAGATACCTGGAAAGAATGTTGGTTTTTATCTGTTTGTTGTATTAAGAATAATTTGAGAACATTAATATTCACAGCATTAGCCATCATGCTACTTTAAAAAATTAAAATAATTACTTTTGATCCTAAAACATTTTGACTATAACTTTTAAATGTATGAACATTAAATATGTCATTCTTATATATATTCTTTCTTTATAAATGTGAATTTATATGTAGACTTTTTTAGAAGTTAGGGTATATACCCATGTTGAAGATTCTTGGAGAAACAGAACCAACAGGATGTGTACAGTCATCCTCCATATCTACGGGAGACTGGTTCCAAAACTGCTAAAGATACCAAAATTTGCAGATGGTCAAGTCCCTTATATTAAATAATGTAATATTTGTAACTATAAACATCCTCCTCAATATTTTATTTTAATCATCTCTACTTAATATAACTGATATGTAAATAGTTGTCATACTGTATCACTTAGGGAATCATGATGAGGAAAAAATTTCAAGTATTTTCCATCCCCAGATGGTTGAATTTTAGTACATGGATACTGAGATATGCAGGGTTGAGTGAAATAGTATGAGAAAACAATTTCCTATACTATACTGTAGTTTCTAAATTCAAGCTCCACTTCTAGAAAAATATGTTTGACCTCAATGTTTTCAATTCCATGTATTCCACAAGCAATTCTTATGGTAGAAAACTTTCAGATTTGTGATCTGAATAAAGTATTCATGTTTACTATTTCAGCCAAAATTATCTCTTTTTTATCCTAGAGTTTTCTCCAGTGTGGTACTAATTTCTCAATATTAACTATTAAAGACATGATGAAATAAGCCTGAGAATTCAACCCAACCAACCCAACATACAAACCAACCAAACATAAAAACCATACATACTATGGATAGGTAATTACTTGGTGTTGGGTAGAGTTGTTTTATATTGCCTGCAATATTTACACATAATAATTATTACACAAAATAATTCAACTTGAATTTATTAATCCAAAGTCATTCTCTTATTTAATCTTCACAACAGAGATGAATATTAGCAACTTTTTATAGATGAACAAAGTGGTATTCAAAGATTCTGACTAGAGGTGGTGGCGTAGCTCAGTAATTTGGCCTAACAAGTGAACTGTGAAAGAGGCAAAGGTCCTATCTTTGGTGAAGCTAACAGTGTGGATAAAATTATTTCATGGGCAGTAATCTATGTAGTCCATGTAAGATTAGCTTCCTTTCCAGAGATATGCAGAAGACAATAAAGTGAAAAATACGCTCTGAAATAATAAGGGTACATGGCTTTACAAAAGCATTACAATGAGAAGAGAATTAGAATTCAAGTTTAGAAAAAGTAGACTGAGAAAATAAGAATTTGTCACTAAGTATCTCATTTTGTACAAATGATAAAGATAATGTATCTAGAGAGTGAACCTCAAATTTCAAAAAAGGTATATGGTATGTAGACTTCAAAAATGAAAAACTGTGATGATGAGTTGATGAATCAGTCACATCTGTGTGAACTGACTTTCAATATTTCAGGCCCCAAAAGTAATGGAAATGATCCTGATTTCACGTAAACTCAGCAGGGTTCAAAAACTCTGAAGAGTTGAATAATTTCTCCTTAATACTGCCAAGCAATAAACAGATTGTATAATTTTTAAAACAATTTTCAAAAAGTCTACAAACTGCACAAAGACAAGTGAGTTAGAAAATAAACTTTGTTTGTTGTATCTGTGCTACTCATTGAACTTGGCGACTAAAATTTCCTCCAACTGGTAATCTCTGGTGGATGTGTGTGTGTGTGTGTGTGTGTGTGTGTGTGTGTATAAAAATAAATTTTTTAGGGGCACAAAGGAGTCTCGCTATGTTGTTTATGCTGGTCTTAAAGTCTTTAGGCCCTAGTAATCCTGCCTCATCTTCCCAAGTATTTGGGACAACAGACAGGCATTTGTTTCAAATTATATTTTTAACAATGCAAGGCTCCTGAATTCTTATCATTTCACTAAAATCACAACTGAAATCTTAGTTTTAAATTTAAAGTAAGTAAAGATATGCCACAAGTGAAAAAGGCAATATAAACGTCATTAAAGGGCTGTGGATTTAGCTCAGTGGCACAGTGCCCGTGCGACGTGCTGAGGTTTGATCCCCCCCCACCAAAACAAGTCATTAAGCTACATCAGTGTAACATACCATGATTCATTTGTAATAAATTCCATTAAACTTTATCAATTTAATATAGCATGATCTGTTCGTAACTCTATTTCACAGTGTCAAAATGCAGAGAACTGATACAAGGGTAAGAGTGCTTAAGCAAATTTCATCAGAAAAGAAAACGCACATGGCAGGTTACCAAGTTATAAATCCATTTCATGTGAAATACAACATTTTTTTAAAGCCTTCTTTTAAAAATCTTAACATCTGCATTTATTGTATAAAAGAAAAAGAATGAAATGTTTTTAATCACATAGGATAAGTGTATGGAACACAAATTCCTTTAGAAAGGAATATCAAAACAGAATTTAAAACATTGTCCTTATTTTGTGTCAGGCACTGTTTCAAGAGCTTTATGCAGGAGTCAGTATTAGTTTTTATAACACCATGAGCTACAGATATCATTTACACTTTATAGGTGAGTAAACTGAGGCTCCAAGATGTTAAATAAAGTGACCAAGGCCAGCATTTGACTCTGCCTAGATCTCCATGTCCTTGTTTATACTGTGCCTGTTAGGAAAGCTCTCCTTAACCTCATCAATCTCTTTAACTATTGGTCCCTGTCCATCAAAATTGGTTTAATCATCACATTTATCACAAGTGTTTCCTGATAGCTGCATCTCTTTTAGTTAGTGAGAAGCCTTTGTTGGTATACATGCTGCATATTATCTTTTTAAAAACACTACTGAAAACACTGCTTCTCCAACTAGACTGAGTTCTTTGCAAGGTCAGTTTTGGTTATTTCTGTATTTCTAGAATGGCAGAATCCTGGAAAATAATGGAACTGTAATCAATTAGTTAAAAGACTGGTACTGATTAAAAGCATGTAAAAGCAAATACACCATTCAAATATCACAAATAATCACTGGGAAAGAATTCCATCCTCTATTTATAAATAAGCAGACATTCAAAGGTCTTAACACATAAATATTTACCTTGGAAGTAGACATACATTATAGTGGAAGCTATATAGTTTTAAAAAAAGGATACAAGTTTTGATACAATGGAATTAATGATTTCAGAGCACGACTTGCATTTATAGCTGTTGCTCGAACCATAATGGGTAGAACTTTTCCATTCACAATAGCACCATCAAAAAGTGGACCAAAGAAGGGAACCTGATAGAAAAACAAGAACATAATTTCATATTTGAATAGCAGAAAAACTAAAAATAAGAGCAATCAAGAAATGCATTCAAAAGTGCTTCTGCTTCTTTAGTTCTTCCTTCAGCAAAATATTCAAATTCAATTATTTTCTATGATGGATTATCAGACTAGGACAATAAAAAAATGCCAAAGGTCTACAGAGTACACTTAAAAGAATTACGGGCTTCATGTAACTGATTAAATAATTTATGTGTCCTATCAATTTTCAAATTTTTGTACTTTAACTGAAAATAAAACTCCAACTATGGATGTGAGCTTCATATCAAAAGGATACCAATAAAATTAATTTTAAAAAATCCAACAATGGAAATTATTCTTTTTTTTTCTAAAGAGAAAACAGGAAAGATACACATTCTAGTAGAAAGTAAGTTTTGCATTATTTTTGTGAGGTACAAGCTTTATCACAGAACCTAAAATTATTTCTGTTAATAATTCTGTTCTGTTGTTAATAATTGTTTATTAGGACAAAAAATCTATGCTTTGATATTTAAATGTCATTTTTAGCAGGTGAGTGTAATTTTCAAAAATTATTTTACTTAGGACTTGGGGATCTAACTTGGGTCTAGTACGCTTGCCTCATGTATGAGGTCTAAAGCTGAATCCCCAGTACACATATAGAAAGGTTATTCTATTTGAATATTGTTGGTAAATGGTTGCTGAAGGCAAGAAATAAGCTGTGGGTAACCAAGCAAGTGTTTTAGGTTTTGTGGTTATAGGCTGTTTTTAGTTTTTTAAAAAGGAAAAATGTCTTTAAAAATGTAAAAAACATCCTTAGTTTGTAGCCTGTATAATATTAGGTATTGGGACCATAGTATGTTGACCTCTGGATTAGATAAATACTAGAAAAAAAATTCTAGCCATCGATAAAATTTGCACATTGACAACTAAGCTGAATTTAAGGGATTGTGAAGATTCTGATCAACTGTCAAAAAGCAGGTCTTCCATTAAAAGAATTCAGCTAAAATTTTTTTAAAAGAAAGAAGCATAATAAAATACTACCAAACCTTTACTATTTTGAAAATATATTTTTGCAATAGTTGTTAAAACCCTATAATATATATGAAACATACAACTGTAGGAAAGGTGACAGAATTTTTCCTAAATTTGTGGAATTGTTTATGGAGTGACATATGAATATGTTCCTAAAGAGGATTGCTTTTTACCGTATCTTTTAGGAAACCATAATCATTCTTTTAACAAAAGACATGTCTTTTTACGAACTGAGTACAAAGGAATTTTCATTCTGGCACTACCCTGGTCACCTCCCACTTGAATAGTTTCTTGCCATTCACTGTTCTTGCTCTTCTAAACCAGGCTTAAGACAATGTACACAGCTGCTAGAATCCGTGTTGTATTTTCCATTATTTTCACACCATAATTTGATGCTTGGAGCAATTTTTCTTCTACAAGATGTAAAGAATTTCTAAACTCATATAGAATTCAAAATTTGTTACTAAAATGGAAGCGAAGGAATTCTTACCTCTGGTTTTTTCATTATCTGGATACTGAACATGTGATTTTTCATTGGATATATTACAATAAGGACATCACCAAATTCTGTAGGAATAATTCCTCTCCTGTAGTCTCTAGTATGCTCTGACCAAACAATGTGTACTTCATCATTTCCTAAATGTCTCAACTGGAAAAATCAAGAAAATAATTTAGAGTGCTTTGTGAAAGCTCTGTGAGTATAGTTACAGAGCTTGTGATAACATACTACAAAAAGGAGAAAAGATTTTTAGAATTTAAAGAATTTTAAAATTTCATTTGATCATTTTCATAACACATGTTACACACTCAAAAGACATTAATTAGGAGACACTGCAGAGGACCAGATAATTTCAATCGTCCACAGTCAATGAGAAATAGAGACCTTGATAAAAAGATTCAACATATAGCCCAGTCTTCTTAACTAGCAAACTGCACTAGTTGTCCACTACCAAACCTTTTAAAAGGTTGTTTAAAACAGTGATTGAAGACTTAGGTGTTGGTTGTTGCATGTCTATAATCCTTGCCTGTGGGAGGCTGAGGCTGGAGGATCACCATGAGTTTGAGGTTAGCCTGGACTACACAGTGAGACCCTGTCTCAAAAAACTAAAAACAAAAAACAAAACAAAATAATGATTTGAGATTCTTTTTTCTGATCACTCTCTTCAAGTGTTAAAGAGCAGTGAAGTGGCTTGAAGGAGGCAATAGGAAAAGAGGTAAAAGAAGTAATTCATAAATTGGACAATCATTTACTGCATAAGAGAAAACTGATTGTGTTTGGCTTAACAAATTAATTTCCAGGATTTCTTTGCCTATGGAACTTAAAAACTTTTCCACATAGATATCTTGATATTTATTAGATCCTGAAAATGTTATTTAGATATTTTTTGTACGTTCAAAAGTGTTTCTGGCAATCTCAGAATTAATAGTATATTAATTAAAACTGTAAGGAAGTAAAGAACCTAAAAGCTGGAATTCTGGTACTTTATTAAAAATGTGAAGTTGATGTCCTATTGCTGAGTTTTCTTCTTGAGAATACTATATAATTTGTGTTATGAAATTTCATTTATCTAATACACATTGATTCTGCCACTGCAAACATGTGAGTCTGCCTTTCATACACATCTTACATAGGCTCCTTCATTACTATCACATAACTGGACACATTATATGTGAGAAAATTAGAAAGACAAAACTGGGATAAGTGTCAATAGCTATGCTATGAGCTACCATGTAGGCAATTCCTATTTTTAAAATGTGGAGTTTATTTTAGATTAAACGTGTAGAGTAGGCAAATAACTTAGAAGTGTGACTTAAATAAAGGGTTAAGATAAAGTAGTGAAAAGCTCTCTTCTGTTATTCTGGAGTATTTAACTCCTTACATCTGTGTAAAGCAAAACTGGAATGACAGAAATAGAGGAATCAGACTTTTGTCATTTTTAAAAAGAAGGAAAAAAGATTACACAACTCAGAAAAGCCATGGCTCTATAATTTCATTTTTTAATCAAAATACTTTAAAAATATCCTTCCTATACAGCCATCCCCATGTGTCAGCTTCCCTAATAGGTTTATGTTAACTGAATACAAAAGAAATGTGAAATAAATTTAACCAGGAGGGATGATCCAATCTAATTTTGATACATTAATGTCATATGCTGTACATGTTACAATAGCAGCCAGATCTAATACTAAGCTTCAGGCTATACTGAGATTTCCAAATGGCAGATTGTTCTAAGTGATATCAAGTATAATTGAAGTAATAAACGATAGTAAAAGCTGAGCACACTGTCAGGAAGAATTTAAGTATTTACTTTTTAAAATTAAATGAGTTAGGTTAGGAAAGACAAGACAACTGAAATAATGCAGGTCTCAATTTACAGAAAATTCCTTTTATTTATCTGCTACATTAACCCTTGAACTCTTGCCAAAACTATGTATAATTTCTAGTGCCCACTTATCTAAAGAAACAAGAGAAAACAAAAACTGCACTTTTATCTTATAACCAAAGCTTATCTTTAAATATCTTCCACATAGTATTAAAAGTCTGCCACAGAAGTTTAATGGAAAAGAATACACATTTTTGCTAGGATGTTACAATGAAGATTTTTGGCACAGAACCATGCACATAAAAGTCATTCTAAACATTTTCAAATATTTTAAGGGAAAAGTTACATGAAAATACCTTACAATTTATTCAAATTTATTCAATTTATACAATTTATTCTAACATTTATTCAAATGTTAGAATAATTATCTTAGGCATGTTAAATTATCATAAGACATGTTTTAGTATTTGTATGTCTTTAAAATCTGTGTAATACAAATTGAGAAATTATCAATCAGTGTTTGTATATTGGGAATTTTGCAAAGACTACTGAAGGAATGAATTATTAATGATTAACAGTTAATTAAAACTTCAACTGTATGTACATGAAGCATAAGTACCTCCTATACTATTTTATGTTTATTTGTTTCTGATAGTTTATGGACTTATAAGACTATGTATATACTCGGCAGGCTTTCCTATTTTCTGAAAATTTTCAAAAGAGCTTCTATCTGTATGTTATTGGATCCAGGTAGCAATCCATTTATGAAATAGAGTATAAGACTTCTATATAGAAGATAGGTCTGGTAAAATGACTGACAACAAAGTGACTGTTTCAAATTCATTTCAACTACTACTGAAGGCACTTTGGAATTTAAGGTATATAACATAGGCCAGAGATTATTAATTTTTTGAAGATAAAGCAGCAAAATTAAGTTCAACTTGTGTAAAACAGAAACTCTTAATACATGACAGAATAGGTAAGATCTTTCTAAGGTATAATTTTCCACTCAATACAGAACTCTTCACTGCAGTATTCCTGAGAAATATCCTGCCTCTGCTTAAATACTTTTAAGGTTAGAGAGTTTAATAATTCACAAATTAGTCTATTTCACTTTTAAGGAGCTATAATCATTAGAATATTCTTTATACTAAGATAAAACCTGACTTCTTGAAGCTAGCTCTTATGAAATAAGCCTTCCCAAATAAATCTAATTTGTATTCTAAATATTTTCAGATATCTGAAGGTTAATTAATGTCTCTAGTTTTCTTTTCCAGGTTATAAGTGTTTTTAGTTTCTTTTCTCATAGTTTATAAACATACTCATTTTCCTGGATTCTTGCCTCAGTTTATCAATGTTTCTCTTAAATTGTAATATCTAGAATAGAATATGATATTAATATAGTCTAAGAGCAAACCCATAGAGGCACTTTTTCTTTCTTTGTCTTTCTGGTCCCTACATTATTTTAGGCATCTTTATACACTGATCAAGTGGAACTCCACTCAATTCAAACCTCCCAAGTCTTTTTTCTTATTAAGTTCTTTTAGGCATATACAATTGACTGCAAGAACAATGGGTTTTATATGTATTCTTATTAAATTTTGCCTTAAAAAGTTCAGATTATCATTAAGCTTGTCAAAGTCTGTTATTAGCCTGATTCTGCTATTCAATATGCTGGCTCTATCTTTACCAGATTTAGGTTATCTTTAAATTAAATTCTTCTGTCTTCACTTAGGCTTTGACCAAAAATGTCAAACAGGACAGATCTGGATCTAGCCAATCATTACAGATTTTCCTCTTGGTTCAAAAAAAAGTTTATTTATTTTGTGCTTATTAAGTTTTTCCTACCCTAAATGCTTTGTGATAATTCGTTTAATTTTCACAACAATGCTACAAACTCAGTATAATTAATATTACCCTATTTTTACAGGTGAGGAATTGAAGCTTAAAAGGATAATGATCCTTGCCTAAGGTTAACCAGTAAGTGCCAGAATCAGGATTCAGATATAGGTCAGATGGTTCTAGAAAACATACTTTAACAATCTCCATATAATGCCTATTGTTAAATAATTAATTTATGTGTTTTGAATACTATCAGTTGCGAACATACTTACTAAACTGTTAAGGCCACATTTCTTCAACTTGTCCACACAAATAACTTAGTTAAATGGTTTATATAGTCTATGGCTGTCTCTGATCTAGTAATCCTATTAAAAGAAATTAAATTACTTTGATGTGATTTGTTATGGTGAACTAACTTATGTTGGCTCCTTAGTTATCACTACTTCATTATCTAAGTGCTCATCAACCATCTGTTTAATAATGCTATTTTACCAGGCACTGATGTGGGGCTCACGAATGTAATTTCCATAGTCTCTGGCCTACTCTATGTCCTTTTGTAAAAATCAGGTATCTGTCATTATTATAGACTACATGTTAATGTGCTGTCTTCCTCCCACCCACAAATTCATATGCTGAAGTTCCAACCCCCAATGTGATGGTATTAGGAAGTGGGAGTGATTAGATGCACGAGGGCTCTTTATAAGGAATTAGTACCTTACTTGTAAGGGATCCCAGAAAGTTTGCTTACCGCCTGTGCCATGAGCTTACAAGAAGACAGTCCTCTGTGAACTAGGAAGTGTTTCCTCTCGAGACATTTAATCTGCCAGTGCTTTACTTTGCCAGCCTCTAGAACTGTGATAAATTCCTGTTTTTCATAAGCCATCCAGACTGCCGTATTTTTGTTATTACATCCCAAATGAACCAAGACACCTTTCTTATGGCAGAGTTCTCATTCTCCATGATTATCAACAGGTATCCTAGAGTTAGGTCTAGATTTCCTCAATGTCATAAAATATTCACCTAAGGCTAGAGACTAAAATCAACTTATCCAGCTGTTTCTCCCACTTTTGTTATATGCATCTACCAACTAATTATAATCACTCAGGATCAAAATCTGAGTCATCTTTGATTCTACTGGTTTCCTCCCTACTCTCTAACAAGCTCTTCATTAAAAAAAGTGCATTATGCTCCTTTTTTATAGTTTCCTATTAGTTGTCCCTATATACCTGAACTCACGAGTCTTAAGTTTTCTCTCTTTCATCTTTTTCTCTCCTTCCAATTAATTCCTTTTCATTCACTAACAAGTATTACCCTATAGCAGTTGTGGCGAACCTATGGTACATGTGCCACATCAGGCTATCATTCAAAGTTCTAAAAACTTCATCATCACTGCTCTAGAGCTTACTGAATGCACTGTCCTAGGTTTTGTAAATGTACTGATGAGGAAAAACAGACATGGTCTCTGTTTTCAAAGCTTTGGGTCTAGTAGAGACAGAGTAAGTCACCAAACAATAATAGAATAATTAAAGACACATAATGTTTAAATGTGCTTTTCTGAATATAAGTAACAAAGAACACCGATCTAAATGGTGTGTGAATTAAAAGCTAATTAGTTAATTAAAAGCTAATTAGGTTAGGCAGTTACATCAGGACAACTGGTATACAACTGAAACAATATTCTCAATGCTCCAAGTCCCCATTATTTCATATACATTTTTATAGTCACACATATTTTCATACCCTCATTTGCTATCTTTATTCATTTTCAGCAATTAAGAGAAGCTTCTTGACAGCTATGGACACAGCATCTAGTACTGTCTTAGCATAGGGTAGTCGTGCATCAAATGCTGCTGGACACTAAAAAGACAATATAATAATACATGGTATATTGTTTCTATCGTTGTACAGCACACAGAATAAAAACAGCATTATCTGCAATTATGGCCTTTTTTTTTTGATACCAGGAATTGAACTCATGACCTCATGCTTGCCAGGCAGACACTGCTGCTGAGCTATAACCCTGGCCCTGGCATTTATTTAAGAATTTCATGTTGATAGCAATAAATATGTCCAGAGGTATTTCTTTTGATCTGGTTGTAGGTGCTGGGGATATAGCAATAAACAAATAAAAGTCCTTTACCTCATGACCTTGATATTCCTAGTGGGAAGAATCAGTACACATATACAAAAATAAGTAAGAAAGATAACTTTACATGGTGACAACTACTAGAAGGAAAATAATATAGAGCACTATAATAGTGTTCCTGAATAGAAGGGGATTTAACTAGAATGGTATGCAAAGGCCTTTCTGAGAAATGGTCATGTGAATTTGACAACAGAACAATGAGAATGAGGAAGCCTGGAGGAAAAAAAAAGAAAAACATTTCAAACTGAGGGTCAGTCAGTATATATATATATAGCCTCTGATATGTGAATGAACTTGTTATAATGGAAGGCTAGAATGAAAGCCAATTAGACCAGACTGTGATGAATGAATAAGAAGGTGACAAGAGGCAAGATCAAAGAGGTAGGTAGGAAGGTGGCCAAATAATGGAGGTCACTGAAGGCCTTAATGAGGAAACAGAATTTTATTTTACATGCAATGAGAAGCTACTGCTACCTTTATTCAAATTATATCCTTCAGTGTGGTAAGACATATTTGAACCCAACAAATCACATTTCCTGGTTTTGCTAGCCTAGTTTTTCTTCATTATCAGTACATTTGTAAAAACTGGTGTTATGGTCAGAATCAAAGGTATAAAAATGGAATTAAATTGTTTTATTTGGTTGCAAGGAAGGTGCATGTCACTGAGCTATATGTCTGGCCATAATGGTTTTATTTGGGAATGAGACCATGAGTATAATTTGACAGCATTTATTAATTATAATATTATCCTTACTTTTTACTAATATAATAAAAAGCTTTGTGTTATTCATTAAACTTGTTTTGTTAAAATTCACTTTTCAGATTATATTTAGCATATAGTTCTCTGGGAAATATCTTTAAATATTATTTTTATATAAAATTTAAAAAACATTTAAAATTAAGATTGGAGAAAACAGGCCTACAAGGTTCATTTCTTTATGAAACTACCATGACCAAATTTCAAGACAGAAAATGAAATGCTGTACATTACACTAATAGTATTGCAGAGGAAAACGACTTAAATAAAGTGCTTCTCTCTCCTCTTTTGGGGGTGTAGGAAATGAAAGACAGACTAGAGAGTCCAACTAAGTATGTTGCAATTATCTCAACTTGATCTTCATCAAACTTCTAAAAGGATGATTTAGCTACCTTAGAAGCAGAGTATCAGCAAGTGGCTAGAACAAGGAGACAGAGGAAATGAGAGAGGCTCCTGTGAACACTTTATACCAATGCTTGCAGCACTTTTGATTTTTAGGGGTGAATACGTTCAGTTAAGTGGAAATTATTTTTAACCATTTTCCATCAATCTTCCTCGGGATTGATAGAATTTATAGAATAGATGGCTTGGACTGGGGTTATATCAGGATTTTTGATATGGTAGATATTTCTAAGACAAAGTACTAGATTGAATGGTTAATTTGTTCAAAAAGTATAGTCTATGTTGTAAACATAATGCTGCTACTGAAAACCTGTTCATAAGAAATAAAAATGTTACACCTAAGTAAGTCTAAGGACATGTACTAAGAAAATAAAATATTTAAAAAATAATTCACAAAAATGCCGCATAAGATTCTAAGTAAAAACTCAGAACTAAAATTAGTTTCTACAAAATGGATATAAATGATTTTCTTCTACCAAGTTTAAAACAAAAACTAGAGTCATAAATAATTCTAGCTTGCCAGAGGCATGGCTATTTCTTTATACTGACTGTCGACTATCTAATTTAATTAGAGGTATTAAAGTCCATGCTGAGGTCAACAAGGCTTACCTCCTCCAATATTACACTTCAACTAGTGCTCATTAATGTGTCTACTGAATGGATTAACACACCTGAAGATATATGTACAAAGGAAAAAGGGGACAACTTAATGATATCCAATTGTTCATTTGTAATAGGACACATGTTCTAGGCTTCAACTTATTACTAATAATGTGGAATTTATTAAATTCAAAGGAGAAAAAATACCAATACAGAAAGTGATTTTTTATTGAGAAGAACTGGTATAAGACAATTGGCATCTATGGTTAAGTTTAAACATTTAACTTATTAAGGAGAAAATGATACTGTAGTAGTGAAATATAAGCCCATTCTTGAAAAAAATTTTACTAGTTATCTGAGAAGCAGATTAAGAACAAAAGTGATAGAGAATAGGGAAAATCGGGGCTGGGGATTTAGCTCAGTGACATCTAAGCACCTGCCTTGCAAGCGTGTAGTCGTTGAGTTTGATCCCTGGTACCGATTAAAAAAAAAGAGTAGGGAAAATCAGTATATAGAGAAATCAATATTTATACATTTTTATTTCTATGAAAAGAAGATTTAGAGCTGGGCGTTGTGGCACACACCTGTAATCCCAGTACTTGGGAAGCTGAGGTAGGAGGATGGTTGCCAGTTTGAGACCAGCCTGGGCTACAAAGTGAGCTCAAGGCCAGCCTGAGCTGCATAGTGAGACCCTGTCTCAAAAAGACAAAAAAAAAGGAGGCGCCAAAGATGGCGGATCAGTAAACAGCAAAATATGGAGCCCCTCTGAGACAAACAGCTCAGATGCCACAATAAAACATCCTGCAGAAGACCAGACAAAGGGAGATGAATCCTCTTGACCCAGGAAGAAACTAAAGGGAAAGGAGCTGGTCAGATTTGTGGTTGTGGCATTCTCGCTGGAGCTGCTCAGACTTGCAGTCGTGGGGCTCCCACCGCTGCAGCCGTAGTCGCCCTGAAGTTGGGGGTTGGCAAGCCCAACGGAAAACAGAGCTGGCTTGGAGACCTGCACTAACCTGCGGTAAGTGCTCAGAATTTGACCCTCCTATGGGAAAGGGGTGACCAACTGGACGACATATTGGTATTGGGCAGGATAGGCCTGAACAAGGAATGGCAGTGACTTCAGTTGGTTGCTCCCTGCCCAGAGCAGATTGGTGGGATCTGCTTGGGCTGGGTCACCCCCCTGGCCGGGACCCAACAGCCAGGGATGAAACTGCCCCTGAAGTTGTCCTGAACTGGTTCCCTCTGCTGGGCACACACTAAGGTGGTGAAGGGCCCCGCTGGTTGACTGGCTCGGAGGGGAGGGACCAGCCTACACTGCCCCCGCTTGCACAATGACCAACAGAAAACTGGAGAGGGCAGAAATCCCTAGCCAGTGCACTTCAGAAGAACCATAATCAACAAGGGAAGGGCCTGGGATCTCCACCATACACCTATATGGAAGAAACCAGAAACATGACAAGAAAAAGAAATAAGAAAAAGCCCCCAGCCCCAACCCAGGGAATATCAGTCTAAGAGAGGTAAATACAGAAGAGATTGAGGGCAGCAAACATGCAATATCGGACATGGCATCAGCTGACATAAAGAAATATCTTTGTGACATTACAGACGAACTCAAAACTGAAATATTAACATAAGTAAAACAAGATATAAGAAAATTAATAAAAGAAATGCTAAGCACCTCTCAAGAAGACACAGATAGAAGAATGGAGGAACACAAAAAGAAAGAAATGTTCAATGAAGAATATAAAAAAAAACCTAGAATATGTGAAAATTAACAGATTCAAAGAGATTACCAGGAAATTAAAAATTCCATTGAAAGCTGGCAAAATTGCCTGAAAGAAACTAGAGATAGATTAACCAAACTGGAAGACAGTTTGCAATGTGTGATAGTAAAAAGAAAGATCTCTTAAAAATAACAAGGAAACAGGCAGTAACAATACAAAAGGCTAGAAGATGACAAGAGGATCTATAACTTAAGAATAAAAAATGTGAGTGAAGAAGCAGGGGTAAACACAAAGGCAATACAAAGGCTATTCACAGAAATAATTAAGGAAAACTTCCCAAGCAGAGGAAAAGGAAATGATATTCAGATGTATGAGGCATACAGAACTTCAGCTAGCTACAACCAAAACAGATCTACAACCAGACATAATAATCAAGATCCCAGAAATTCATCACAAGAACAGAATATTAAAAGTCATCAGAGAAAAGAAACAGAACACCTATAAAGGAAAACCCATCAAAATCACGACAGACTTCTTGATACAAACCATCAAATCAAGAAGAGCTTGGAGCAAAGTATTCTAAGCCCTGAAAGAAAATAACCTCCAACCCAGATTTATGTACCCTGCAAAACTGTCTCTCAAAATTAATGGAGAAACAAGATGCTTCCATGACAAAGAGGAACTGGGGGAGTTCGTGACCACCAATGCAACCCTACAGAGAATCCTGAAGGACATTCTAGAGAGAGAGAGAGAGAGAGAGAGAGAGAGAGAGAGAGAGAAAAATACCAGGATTTCAGGAACAGTGGCAGAGAGGCCTCAATGAACGGGGCAAACAGTGGAATGAAGGAGAAAAAGTAGACAACCAATAGCAGAAAAATAGCATAGCAGAAATGAGGCAGAGAACGTTGGCTATAATCTCTAACATAGATGGTCTTGATACACTAACAAAAAGAAACACAGGCAGAGTAGATAAGGAGATAGGGTCCAGCTCTGTACAGAAATATAATTAACCTGAAAGAGGGTTTATGGACTGAAAGTCAAATATGAGAAAACAATGTTCTATGTGACAGGGAACCAGAGAGACATAGGGGCAACTCGTCCAGCACCTGCAGATAAGTTGGAAAGACATGATACTTTTGTGCAGTAGAAAACTACTCAGCTATAACAAAGGAAAACCTTGAGGCTTTTGTAGGTAAAGGAATGCAAGCCCAGGGGTAAAAAGGTTCAGAACCACTTAGGTAAATAGCAGGTTGCCCCCCCAATCTAAAAACTAAAGGAGTTAGTGGGACCCAAAATGTACAATGCACCCTGTGAAAGGGGAGGAACTGTCTAAAAGAGTAAGGCAGAGGATATCATTAATAGTGTATCAGGATTTGAAATCCACATTATTCTCACTGCTGTTTAGTTTGATTACATTCTGTTCCAGTTTGTCTACTTGTACTAGATTTGAGGGCACAGACAGCTATCCCCAAAATAGCAGGATATATTATGGTAACCATCCTTAATTTCTTATTAACTTAATGTGAAGCCCTGTATACCTTACACTGTCTTATTATGACTGATCTTGTTTGAATCTGGTTTGTCAGATCACTTTTTATTGACTGATTTTATTCAAATGTTATGATTGACAGTATCAAGAAGTCTGAGAATATAGGCAACTATTCTGAAGATGACAAGATTCACTAGGATACCCACTCTGGTTTGACTATTACCTGCTTCTGAAGTCTTATAATGTATCTAATGTTTTGTTTTTATTAATATTATTATGTACTGCTATGTTCAATTATACTATGCCTGCTGATATAGACAATTCTGTTGAAGACAACAAGAGACATCATAGTAACCACTGTAGATTCCCTGGTATTGTGGTTTTATATGTCTTTTGCATTTTATGTTTTTCTAGGAATTTGTTTTGTTTTGTCTTGTTTTGTTTTGTTTTTCCCTCTAATCCAGAAAGGACAGATATACATTTAGAGACTCATGCATGCACAGAACTTCTACACAGTTTATGAGAACTGATTATATAATGCATGATGAAATGAACTGCTACTCTGAAGAAAAAGACACTAAGGTACCCAGTGCTGATTCCGTAGCGTCAAGATGTGAAATTCAACAATATTATTATTCTTTGTTCAGAGTGATTTTAGTCTGTTTTGTTTTGTTTAATTTCAACATACGTGAAGATGGACAGCTATTTTGAAGAGAATGAGAGACGCTATGACAGCCACTGTTGACTTCCTTATTGTCTGGTCTTGAAGACCTAAAATGCCTTCATCATCCTGTGTGGATGAGTTTCATACTATTTTGTTTTGTATGAATTCACTGTATGTGAAGATATGGACAACTATTTGGAAGAAAACAAGAGACAATGTGATAGATAGTAAAGATCTCTGGTTGTCTTGCTTTGAAATCTGTGTCTCTTACATTGCTTTCTTGTGTTCTGTTTTGTTGTGTTTAATTTTACCTTCTTTAAAATAAAATTAAGGGGCTGGGGATTTAGCTCAGTGGCATAGGTGCCTGCCTTGCAAGCGCATGGTCGTGAATTCAATCCCTGGTACCGATAAAAACAAAACAAACAAACAAGCAAAATAAATAAAATAAAATTTAAAAAAAGAAGATTTAGACTAGTTATATAAATATGTATTTTGGGGGGTTGGACTTTAAAACAAATCCTTTAAATTGCTTTGTTAAGTAAAAAATCTTATTCGGCTTGGGTAATTTTCTTCAGCAATAACGTTTATTAGTTTAACAACTAGAATAATACATGTTTACATTATAATTGCTTTAGAAATTAAAAATATGCTTATATTTTTAACCATTTACCAGTCCAATTATTTAAATATAGGATGACCAAAAATTGCAAATTTTTTGTTAATTTTTATAACAGGAAATATAAAAATGACTATTTTATCAAATTTGTTTAATACAAGAACAGACTGGTTGAAGTGATACCTGCCTGAGCAATACTTGAGATAGTACATAAATGTGCTGCCCAAATGAAGCTCAGGGTAAACCGTTGTTAAGTGGTTAAAAGTTAGAATACTTCTGGTCTTTTAAATGTATGAAATATTACGCCATACAATTACCCAAGTTTTCTTTACTAAATAGTTGGAGAAGATACTAGTAGTTTTTCCCCTGGCAAATTTAAGACTTTAAGTTAACATAAATAATTGTTAAGATATCCTGAGTTCATGAATTGGAAGATGTAATAGTACTGCCTAAGTGATCTAAGATACAATGTAATCTTCAAAATCTGAACAGTGATTTTTGCAGAAATAGAAAATCCATCATAAAATATTATACAGAATTTCAAGAGACTTTGAAAGGTCAAATGATCTCAAAAAACAGTTAAGCCAGAAGACTCATACTTTCTGATTTCAAAGTATATGGCAAAGCTACCATAGTCAAACAGCATAGGGCTGTGGTAAGGACAGACATTTAGACCAGAATAGAATAGAAAGGCTTTTCAACAAACCTTAATGGGAAAACTGGGTATCCATATGCAATAGAATGAACTTAGTATTTACTTCACACCATCTACATAATTAATTCAAAATAGATTGTAGATCTAAAATGTTAAGAGCTAAAGTTATACAATTATTAGAAGAAAAAGTATGAAAAATCTTTGTGAGATTTGGCAATGATTTATTGAATTGACACCAAAAGCAGAGGCAACAAAAGAAAAATCAGAGTCCATGAACATTAAGAGTTTGGTGCATCAAAGGATATTTTCAACTGAGTGGAAAGACAACCAACAAAATAGGAGAAAATATTGCTAAATAAAAAAGTAAATATATACACAATCATCAAAACAGGATAGCAGTGGCATAAAAATAGAAACAGACCAAAGGAATCAAGTAGAATGTCTAGGAATAATATGGTCAACTTTTCGTGCTACTTAAGATACCGAAAAATCAAAGCAGATTCATTAAGATTTCTGAAGCCTATCCTACATGAGAAATAAATCACGAAAAGAAGGAATCCTTGTATATTGCTGATGGGAACGCAGACTGGAACAGCGATTATGACAAACAGTATGGAAGTTCCTAAAGAAATTAAGAACAGAATTGCTGTAGGATGGAGAATCCCTCTTCTGGATATATAGATAAAAGAAATAAAATCAGTACCTCATGAAGATATCCACACTCACATGTTCACTGCAGCACCATTCACAAAAGCCAAGATATGAGAAATATCTCAGCGCCCATCCATGAATGAATGGATAAAGAGAATGGGGCATGTGTTCAGGTAAAATGGACTATTACTCTGCCTTTAAGGGAAATTCTGCCATTGCCACAATGTGGATAAATACTGAAGATATTATGCTAAATGCAAGAAGCAAGACACTCCAAACAACACTGTACGATCTTACTAATATGTGGGATAAAAATATACTTATATATATAGAGATAATAAGACAGTGGCTAAAGTTGGTGGGAGGAGGAAATTGGGCAATATATATAAAATGATACAAAAAAGCAGATATGTGGGATAAACAAATCTAGAGACCTAGTAGCAAGAGAACTGTAGTTCAGTAAAATTGTATAATATTTGAGTTTTTTAAAAATCAGATTTTAGCTACGTTTTTTTGTTGTAAATAAGGTAACTATTGTGAGATGATGGATATGTTAATTTCCTCCTCTATAATAGGCATGTTGTTATCTATATGTGTCCTATAACATCATGTTGTAATCTTCAAATATCCATTATAACATTTATGGAAAAAATTAAACATGACTATAATCTTCAATCACATCATTGATTGTTAAGGAAAATATTATATTATTATTATATTATTATATACTTATTATATATTATTATATACTTATTATATAATAATCCTGTTTTTTTTTCTCTTTTCGGGGGGATGGGGTCTTGTTATATAGTCCAGGATTTTGAATCACTATATAGCCCAGGCTTGGCGTGAACTCACAGGAACCCTCTTGCCTCAGCCTCCAGAGTGTTGAGTACACAGGTGTGCACTGCCACAACTGGCTGATAATCCTGTTTTTAAAGACAGCACTGAGTTAAGAAAGAAGTATTACATTCAGAAATAGTATTTGGTCAACTACTTTTCTGAAGTATTTCGTTTTATTAATTTTCTTAATTACTAAGATTTTAAGTCTGAAGCATTTTTCTTTGTACTTACTTTTTTGGTTAAAGAGTCATCAGAATCAGAAGGCATTCTTGTTGATACATGAAATATTACTTCTACTGTAGAGGTAGCAAAATATGGAGTGGTCAATCCAGTGCTTTTGTTTTTTTGTAATCCTCCCATAAAACCACAATGATTTGTAAGATTTACCTGAAAGTAAAGAGCCACATAAAAATCAACTGACACAACAAAAATACATTATTGAGAAAGACTTAAACTTTTTATTTTACACAAATACTGGCACAAAGTCTTTTGCACATAATCAACAAATACTACATCTAGAATTGTAGTCATACTCTATCTGCACATGCCACATCCGTGGACTCAGCCCATTATGCATTGAAAATATTCAGAAAAAGTTGCCCTGGCACTGAATATATACAGATTTTTTCTTTTGTCATTATTTTCTAAACAATACAACAACTATTTGTATACCACTTACAGTTTACTAAGTATATAAGACATGATGTGCGCAAGAAGAGGTGTATTAAGCAAGCACTATGTTACTTTCTGTAGGGCACTTGAGCATACACAGATTTTGGTATACAAAGGGGGGGTCCTAGA
This sequence comes from Dolichotis patagonum, assembly GCA_004027295.1. Lineage (NCBI taxonomy): Eukaryota > Metazoa > Chordata > Mammalia > Rodentia > Caviidae > Dolichotis > Dolichotis patagonum. Next base: position 22,480 of record PVJX010005920.1, on the reverse strand, counting down.
ACCAATCTTCCTTGGATACTAAAGGATAACAGTTTTAGAGTCAAGCCTTTAGTTATATGAGCATTTTTAAGAGTTTGAGGATCCTTAATTAGAAGGGGTTAATTAGGAAAGAAATCAACTGCTGTGCACTATGCATCTTTCGTTAGACAACTAAGTGTTAATGATAAATTATAAAGGCTGTTTAGGGGATACCAAGGTCAGAGAGCAAAAATCAAATTTGGAAACGATTTGGGTAAAAGTTAAAACAGCAATGTCAATTTGACAAAATGATTAATTAGGTGTTGTCATATTTACTCATCAAACTGGCTTCCTAGTTTGTCAGTATCCATAATAGCTCAGCATAAAATTATAAACTGCACAATTTACAGATCAATTAAATTTTTTTTTTTGGGTGCCAGGGATCAAACTCATGACCTCATGCTTGCCAGGCAGGCACTTATGCTGCTTAGCTAAATCCCCGGCCCTCAATTAGATTCTTAAAACTACAAATTAATCTATGCAAATATTTGTTTTAAAATGCTAAAATACACATTAATACCAAAGTCATTGCATTTGCTGATATCCCTGAGCTTGTGCAATGCATAAAAGCCAGGAAACTTCACTGGAGAAAACTGGGGATATATAGGAAAGAAGAAAGAGAAATAAAAAATCATTCATCTTTCCACTTATTCACATAGTTTAAAATACCAAATTTGATCTGGGTCTGGTTATTCACATACCAACATTCTGGAAGGGTGAGACAACAGGATCAAAGGTTTGAGCCCAGCTGTGGCAACTTAGTAACTTACCAAGACCTTATTTAAAAACAAACAAACAAACAAACAAAACCAAAAAAAGGTTGAAATGTAATTCAACGTAAAAGCCCTGTGCCCTGTGTTCAATCCTCAGTACCAGGAAAAAAAAAATTCTGAGCATCTGATAAAATGAAGAATTACAAAGCCAAATCTCGGTGTTATTTGAACTGAGTACATTTCAATTATCAATACTAGTGGCTAATGACAGAACATATAAATGACAGATTTGTTTTTATGCCATTACTACAAGACTGCTTAGTTTCCTAGTTTTTAAAATTTATTTTTGACTTAGCAATACATTATTAAACATTCAAAAGTATAAAAGATGTAGTAAAAAGTCTTCCCTAAATCTTTCATCTATACTACTTAGTTTCCATCCTAGAAAGCAATTTAACAGTGTCTGCATAAACAAATAAATTCATGTGTAACACAAAGCATGAGCATACAATGCTCTGTACCTGGCTTTTTATATTTAAATATTCTGAAGATACTTCATATGAAAAGCTTCCTCATGTTCGGGTTTTCATAGCTTCACAGTTCATTTTATTGATACACATTAATGTAACTAGTTCCCTGCTTGAAGAATATTTAGGTTGTTTCTAATCTTTTGTGATTAGTCAATACTGCAGTGAATAACACTGAGCATATATATCATGTTCCATTTGTGAAAGTAGGTCTGTGGACAAAGAGCAGGTGCATTTCTAATTTAAAAACATACTACCAAATTGCCCTCTCTTGACAGTACAAACAATGTGAGTGCTTGTTTCATTCAAACCCTCTCAAAATGTAGTATACTATCACATTTTTATTATCTCTGCTTATATGGTAGATGAAAAATGGCGGCTTGGTAAAGACTTTTAATGAGAAAGTTACTTTTTCAAGTTAATTGTTTTAATTTTCTGATCATATAAAGACAGACTCAATTTAGTGTTCCTTTGTTGTATTTTTGTAACATTTGGTGATCTACTTTGTAAACTAAATGTCTGAAGATAATTGTAGATTCGTGGGAAGGCATAGAGTAATAATAGGAATAACCCTATATATTCTTTATAGAGAGTCCCACAGTGCAAAACTCTGTCACAGTCAAGGTTGATAAAAAAAAAGGGGGGGGGCTGGGGATTTAGCTCAGTGGCATAAGCGCCTGCCTTGCAAGTGCGCGGTTGAGTTTGATCCCCGGTACCGATAAAAAAAAATTTGATAAAAAGACATTTCCAAAACTAAAGGATCCGCCATACTGCCTTTTATGTGAGCCACATCCACTTCCTTCCCACCCTTAGGTCTTGGTAATCACTCATCTGTTCCATAATCGTCATTTTAATAATATGTGACATTAGAGCAGTTTTTTTTTTTTTTTTGGTACTGGGGATTGAACTCACGACCTTGTGCTTGCCAGGCAGGCGCTTAAGCCACTGAGCTAAATCCCCGGCCCTTCATTTTAATAATATGAAATAAATGAAATCACATACAAATAACTTTCCAAGTTATTTTCCTGTTAACTTTTTAAAAAATGATTTCAGGTTTGATCCCACTGTAGTTGGAAAACACTATTAATTTCAATGCCTGTAAATTTGTTGAGGTTTATTTTATAGCCTAGGGATATCTTCTATCTTGGTAAATGTTCTGTGGGCACTTGAAAAGAAAGTAAATCCTGCTGTTGCTAGATGAAGTGCTCTAGAAATATGGAGTAGCTCCTGTTTGATTGTGGTGCTGTTGAATTCTTTCATTCATTTGATGATGATTTTCCACCTAGTTCTCAACTGCCAGGGGTGAAATCTCCAAGTACAATTGTTTCTATTTGTAATGGTTCTATCGCCTTTTCCATCATATCTTTTACAGCTCTGTTATACATACATTTAGGATTGCTATGTCTTTTTGGTGGATTGGTTCTTTGTAATTACAAAATGTTCCTTTGTCTCTTTATTTTCTTTGCTCTGAAATCTACCTTATCTAACATCAATGTAGTCAATCTAACTTTACCATATGTTTCAAATATAACTGTAAAGTTATATTTGAAGTGAATTTCTTTTAGATAATACAGAAGTGGGCCATGCTTTTTAACCTACTTTAACAACCTGTTTTTAAATTACTGTATTTAGATCATTTGTATTTCATACATTTGGCTTAAACCTGCTATCTAAGTTTCTGAAATCTATTTATTTTTTCTGTTTTTCATGTTTCTTGTTTTACTTTTCCTGATTCCTATGAGTTGCTTGAATCTTTTCCTAAAGTTTTATTCTATTTACCTATTACTTTAAAAAAAATTTTTTTTTTGAGATAGGGTCTCACTATGTAATTCAGGCTGGCCTCAAACTTAATGGCAATCCTCCTGCCTCCCAAGTGTTGGGATTACAGGCATGTGCCACCATACCCAGCTATACATCGAGATATTATATTACACATAGATAACTTATCATAGTCTGTAAGTATATACCTGTTTGAGTATAGTAACCCTACTTTACTATATGTTCTTTTACTTTCCCATTTGTAACATTATAATTGTTCTAAATATTTCCACCATGTATAAATTTGAAACATAGAATCTATATCTCTATGCCTCTTGCCAAAAATGGGAAGTTTGCAACCATTACTTAAGTACTTTTCCAGACCCAGACTCTTTATCATCTTCTGGGATTCAGAGATGTGAAATGTTAAAATCTTTTGTTACAGCTCCAAAGGTCCCTGATGATCTGTTTATTGTTTGTAGGTCTATTTTCTCTTTGATATTCAGGTAGATTTCTACTGTTATATACCAGAATGACAAAGACCCTCAATGAGCCATGTGGAAATATTTGAGTGAGCAATTAGGAACACAGTTGAAACAAAGAAATACAAAGCATGTGGAACAACCACACATGGACATTTTAGACCTGCAACTATAATAACTCCAATAAAAAGCTCAGTAGCTGAGTCCAATCAGCAGAGTGAAGGTAGGGATTAAGTTATAGGAAAAGAATCAGTAAACTTGAAGATATGTTTTTGTTACTGGTGGTATTCATTCTATTTGATATTCTCTTGGGTCTTGGTATAAAGAATGATTCTAATTAAAATCTAGACAATTTCATGTTAAAAGACTATTTCTGGGCAGGGGATATGGCTCAATGGCATAGCACCTCTCTGGCAAATGTGAGGTCATGAGTTTGATTCCCAGTACCAAAAAACAAAAAAAAGAATCATATTTCCAAAACTATCTGAAAGATAAAAATGGCAAAGTAGTGATCAATAGTAAAATATACCCTCTCCAGGACCAGGAATCCGGACACCTGGAAAACAACTTGATAAAGATAAAAAAAGAAGTAGATGTCTGAGAATTTAAAAGGAACCAACAGGAAAATTAGAAAATATAAAGAAAGTGGAGAAATAGACCACAATGTAGAGAAATGGGTTGGGAGTTCCAGTGAGAAACAGTGGGGTTCTGGGGAGAAACAAACAGGGCCAGCAACAGTGCTTAGCCCAAGAAAAGGCCACAGATATTATAAGCTGTAGAAACAGTATAAGATTTTATGCTGAAAGTGACTCTTTCCACAATGCAGACTATAGCTGGAGACAGAATGTAGCACACAACACCAGCCATATTGCCAGAGTGTTGCATCAGGTAACATTTCAGGAAGGGATTGATTATTTATGACTGAGCCATAGAACAATTACGAAAACTTCATTTCAGGGTTCCCAGTGCCACCCTTGCATAGTGATTGGGTGAATAGCCATGGGAGATATGGGAAGGGTCCAGGTTAGACACAGACCCCCTGAGAAGTTTAAGCTCAGACTGGAAAAGGCACAGGGCTCCACACTCTGTGGTGACACGTGTGGCTTTCAGAGGTGGCTGGATCTGAAAGTGCTGGTATTACATAGTGGTCTGCTGGCCTTGTGTTCATCTAGCACAGATCAGAGGTCTGATCGCTTTTCCCAACTACCAACAGAAGCAAGGACACACTTTGGATTGGATGGCTGCCACTGTCTGGGGTGAATGGACAGAGGGGTTCTGGAGTGGGAGCACCTCACAAATCTACAAATGGTAAAATTTGAAGGAGAAAATAGTGACTTGTTGGATTTCAAAATTGTATATGCTAGAAAAACACTCATTCAAATATACAGAGGAAATTTTTGTTTTTATGGTATTATTTCATTATTATTTCTTTCTCCATCACTTTTTTGGGGCTTGGGATCTTTTACGGTTACCTGTTTTACTTCTTCTATTTTCCTTTTTAAATTTTTTTATCCTTATTTTTTCTTTCTCTTTTTTCTTCTCTATTCTTTTCTGTTAGCTTTATCTAATTCCATTAATATCCTTTTACTCCTTAATAGAATCCTTTATCTCACTTTTCTCTCCTCCTCCTCATTTTCCATTGCTTAATTTTTAAAATTTTTCTACTTTTATTTTCCAGTTTGGCACTTCATCATAACCAGTATAACCATTCAATTTCATTAATCTTTAGATATTTAGTCAATTCTATTACTATTGATTATTAGTGTTGGTAGAGTTGTTGCATTTAGTAGATATTTATTCTATGTCAATATTTAGTGTACCTTAGTGTTTATACAATAATTACACATCTCCTTTCTACAGTTGGGTAGTACAGTATAATAAGAACCAATATCCAATTTGTCTTTGATGTTACTGTTGCTAGTTTAGTTGCCACTGCCAGACTGGTACACAGTTGTTGCTATCAACAGATTTTTTTCCCCATATGCCAATGTTTGGATTGCCTTTGTGTCATTAACACATTCTTGCTGGCTTGAACTGCCGATGATACATGTACAACTGTGCCATGTATGACTACATCACTTGTGTTACCAGTGATACCTGGACAATTACACTGCATCCTCCCTATCCAAACTGATGGAAGTAGTCAAAGTTAGGGACAGAGGCAGAGGCCTATAGGTAGTAACGTGCATCATAGAAAAGTATCTCTATACTGGCAACAAAGACCTTCCATTATAACTACCTGTGGACATCAGTGTACATACACATACACACAGGCACACACACACAGACACACACACACAGCCAACCCATGACAACAATAGAAGTATCAGAAGACAAGGTAACAAAATGCCTCCAGAAATTCTCGACTCTCCCAAAGCTGATCCCTGGGGGCACTGAGGAGAATGAAATCAAAAGCCATACAGCTTTATTAACTGAAATGGTAAAAGATATTTAAAAAGATCAGTAACATGACTGGCAAACTCAAAAAAGATATAACTAAACAGCAAGTTTACAGACAACACTAGTAAAAAAGTAGATAAGCTAAAGAAAAGGAGATAAGATATGAACAACCAGTGTAGCAAAGAATTTGGGGCCTTGAAACAACTAAACAGAAATCCAGGACATTAATTATTCTGTAGAAAGTATGGTCAGCAGAGGCAATCAAAATGAAGACAGAGTATCAGAATTAGAAAACAGGGCTGATGCTGATGACCAATTACTCAGAGATAACTTGAAAACAACTAAAGAACATGAAAAATGGATCCAGCAGCTGCTAGGTGATGCAAAAAAGACTAATGTAAGGTAACTAAAGTTAGTGAAAAATCAGAAGATAGCATAAATGGCATAAAAAAAAACCTGTTTACAGAAACAATAGCAGAAAACTTCTCAAATATGGAGAAAGAAACACACAGAAAAAAGAGACATTAGCAGGGTATGGTGGCTCATGCCTATAATCCCAGCAATTGGGAGGCTGAGGCAGGAGGATCGTTGCAAGTTTGAGACCAGCCTGGGCTACAAAGTGAGCTTGAAACTAGCCTAAACTGCATAGTGAGACCCTGTCTAAAAAAAAAAATTAAAAATAAAGTAAAAAGAAAAAAAGAAAAAGAAAAAAGAATGCAGAAACCCAAATAGATAAAGAACTTTTTGACAGCACATCATAACCAAAATCCCAGAAGTCTAACACAAAGACAGAATCTTAAAAGCTCTTAGAAAAAAACCAAAGAATCACTTACAAAGGCAAACCCTCTGTAATTACAGCAGATTTTCAACACAAACTTTAAAGGCCAGGAGAGCTTGAAAAGTCTTTCCAGCCCTAAAAACAAAACAACCCCCCCAAAACACAATTTCTAACCCAGCTTGCTATGTCCCGCAAAACTATCTTTCAAAATTGATGAATAAGTTACTTCTATATTTTAAGAAATTCATGACCATCAAACCAGCACTCCAAAAAATGCTCAAGGATATCCTAGAAAAAGACAACGAAGCTAACAATAATAAAAGGTGTAACAGAATGAAATACCAGAAAAGGTGAGTAAATTAAGCAGGACCAGGAGTGGGGTGGGTGGGTGTCAGCTATAAGAAAATAAAGTAATGACAGGAATAAGTCAATACCGCAGTACCTTTTGGTAATAGTTCTAAGTGTAAATGGCTTCAATTTCACAATTAAAGGACACAGACTGGCAGAATGGATCAAGAAATAAAATCCAACAATATGCTGCACACAAGAAACACACTTACTCCAAAATGAAATTCATAGACAAAAAAAAAAAAAAATCGAAGAACAGAAAACAATATTCCATGCAAAAAAAGCCTAAAAACAAGTAGCAATAGCAATCCTAATTTCATACAAAGTGGACTTCAAGCCAAAACTGATTAGAAGAGGCAAAGAAGTCATTACACTTTGGTTAAAGGAACAATTCAACAGGAAGAGATAACAATTATAAACACCTATAAGCCAAACAGTGGTATATTCAACATATATAAAACAACATATATAGCCAAACAGTGGTATATTCAACATATATAAAGCAAACACTACTGGACATAAAAATATCATATAAATATCATCACAAATATAGTGGAGTATCCAATATCACACTGTCACAAATAAGTCACTTGTCAAAGCAATATCAGAGTTGAACCAAACCTGCAAATAAACAGGTATCTAGTGATCTACCTAGTAACAACAGTGTACATATTCTTCTTAGAAGCACATAGAGCTTCTCCAAAACAGAACACATACTATGCCATAAAGTATACTTAAATGCAGAAGAGCCAAAGTTTTACCATACACACCATCAGATTGTAGTACAAGGAAAATAGAAATCAATGGCAAAAGAAACCACAGAAATTATACAAATGCTTGGAAATTATGGAAATTAAACAATATACTCTTGAATAGTTAATGGTCACAGAAGAAATCAAGAAAGAAATTAGAATAAAAAAGTAATGCCACTATCACATACCAGTACTTATGAGACACAATGAAAGCAGTGTGAAGAGGGAAGTAGATAGCCAGAAAAACAGAGCAAGTCCAAACAACCTAATGATGTATGAGAAGGTTTTAGAGTGATAAGAATAATCAAAATCCAAAGCTACTATAAGAAAGTTACAAAGATCAGAGCAGAAATTAATGATATTGAGACTTAACTACAAAGAATCAAAGAACTGGTTCTTTGAAAGAGTAAAATTAACAAATCCTTTTTAAAAAAAAAGTAAAGTAGAGAAAAGAACAAATCCATATAATTAGAAATGAAAAAGGTGAAATCACAATGGACAGTCCTAAAATCCAGAAGATCATTATTAATCACATTGAGAACCTGTACTCCAATAAATTAAATAATCCAGAAGAAATAGATAATTTCTAGATACATATGAATCACCAAAACTTAACCAAGATATACAAACCTTGAATAAGTGAATAACAGGTAACAAAATAAAAAATGGCCAACTAAGAAAACCCCAGAACCCAATGGGTTTACCACTAAATTCTATTAGAACTTTAGGGAAGGGCCAAGGCCAATCCTCCTCAAACTCTTTAATGAAACTAAAAGGAACAAAGTCATTCCCAGAAGCCAGATTACCCTGATTCCAAAACCAGAAAGGGACTCAATGAAAAAAGAGAACAGGCCTACCTCCTTAATGAACATAAATGGAAAAATCCTCAGTGAGATACTCCCAAATAGAATGTAACAAATTATCAAAAAAAAAAAAAAAAAAAAAAAAAAAAAAAAAAAAAAAAAAAAAAAAAAAAAAAGCCTTAGACAAAATTCAACATCCATTCATGATAAAAACCATGGACAAAATAGGTATGGAAGGTCCTTATCTCAGATTGAGATATCATTCATCCATTCATGTCATCCATTCATGACAAACCAATGGCCAATATTCATTACTAGGTAGTGAAGGAGTTCCAGCTTCCAACATGGTGTCCACCAACACAGTGATAGCATGGTTGGCTTAATTACCAGTGGGTGCTGGTGAAGGTCCTAACTGTTCACTAAACCTCCTCTTACATTATTACAGAGGAGGAGGATTAGTCCTGCTTACTGATGGGTGGTAATGTAACTCCAGGGTTCCCATGTACTTCTATTGACACTGGCATGTGGGGTACAGATCAAGAACTCATTACAACCAGTAGAGACATGGTTGGCTTTCTTCTTGGTCTTCTCTGATATTGCCTGATACTACAGTGGTGTGGTGCTGTGGGTAACTCACTACTGTTTGGTGAATGTGGAAGTATAGACCTACCCAACCTTTGTTGTTAGAGATGGTGACAAAATCAAGATACTCTGTGGTGTCTGGCTGGAGTAGGACAGTTACTGCCTATATTTGTTTGTGTCTTTCTAGATACATATGAATCATACATAGGTTGCTTCTTTCCTGAACCTCTGGCTTTTTTAAGTGCTTTTCCCTCCACCTTGTTTCTATTGGTGTTTGTAGTTTAACAGAACATTTCAGTTCCAAGTTAGACATACAGTCCACCAAAAAATGTATACATCAGGGAAAGAAAAACTTGTATAAATGTTTTAATACTAAATTTATTGAGACATCATGAAAGTAACAGGTTACCTTTGGCTTCTACAATTACATGAGGTGCTCAAAGTGGTGGTCATTAGCTTCCAAAGTAGTGGCCATTAGCAGTATCTGTATTAGTACAGGTAACTGCTCAAGTGTGTATACATTTTTTTGGTGGACTCTAACGTGGTGAAAAGAAAACCCAGAAAATTCACCATTATGTTGCACCTCAGTCCCACAGTCACTAGTTGATCTGCCTTTTCTTTATCTTTCAGTCTTATGTTTGTTAATGTGGGATGTTGGTAGTATTCAACATAAAGAATAGGGACAGTACGTCTATTCAAACATTCTACAAGTACAAGTTCCCTTTGTACAATTTAATACACTTAAGTATTTTCACAGGTAAGTGTAATCATCACCACAGTAAATTTCAGAAATTTTTATCACTTTCAAAATGTGGTGGTGCAAGCCTGTAACTCCAGCACTTGTAATGAAGTGAGAGGATTGTAAGTTTGAGGCCAGCCTAATCTACATAATGAGTTTAAAGCTAGTCTTGACTAGAAGGTAAGACCTTGTCTCAAAAAACTCCACTCAACCAACCAAACACAAAACTCAACAAAACCAAATCCAAACCTAGACCCAAACCAATCCAGCCCAACCCAACCCAATCTAACCAGAAATACCCTACTGATTAGATGATCCTTCTACCCACCTTCCCTCATTTCTCATTTCCTAGTAGCTAACTGAACATCTTTATATGTGTTTATTGGTATATGTATACCTAAATTATAGGAAGGTTTATTCAGGCCTCTTCACCATTTTTTAAGTTGTCTTCTAATTTTTGACTTGAATGAGTTCTTTGTATATTCTAGATAGCAATCCTTTATCAGACATGATTTGTAATTATTCTTTCCAATTCTCTATCGTGGAGACTCTCCTTGAAAGAAGGGCAATAGTAGGGGTCAGGGATTTAGCTCAGTGGCATAAGTGCCTCTCTGGCAAGTGCGAGGTCGTGAGTTCGATCCCCAGTACAAAACAAAACAAAACAAACCCCAAAAAACCCTCAAACCCGAAAAAACGCCCCCAAAACAGAAGGGCAATAGTATCCATTTTGGCTAAACCTGGCCCTGTTTCTACATATTGATATGTACAGAGCTAGCTGGAGCATTCTCTATCCCTCCCATTGGTTTTAAGCAATGCAAATCAGTCTAGCCAAGGGGCTGATGTGTAGTCTTTCAAGAAAGGCAACAGGTCAGTGTTGCCCCACATGATAGTTCCCAAAAAGCATGCATGAGCCAGGTAGGAAGGAGAGCTACACTCCACGCTGTCAGCTGCGATCCAGCCTCAAGATAAGAGGCTAGGACTTCCAAGGGCATAAAAGGTTACACATCAGAGCTGAAGCACTGACTCCAAACATTAGATATTACTTCAAATTGTGTTATGCAGATTACTCTTTCTGCATATACCTTTCTCTGCATACTGCAGCAGTGATTTCAGGCCTCCTACCTAGACCAGCTCATGACTCACATAGTTCCCACCACAACCACAGTTACTCATCCCTGAGCCACTCCCCTTTCGACAAAATAATAAAACCTGGGTTTGGCCTTAGGTCAAGACCTTTGTTCTGGTTAGCCATCATCCTCACTGAACTTAGGACCCCTTGGACCCTCACAACTATAAATATGCCTTAGTGTCTATTCTCACCATGAGTTGCACCGGAAGGTAGACTGGAATTAACTTAGTGAAATCCAATAACTTTTCCATGGGATTACAAATATAAAGTTCCTGGACTGCGATGATGACCAGGAAGGACTCTCAATACTCTATGTTGTCTTTTCACTTTTTAAAATAATTTTTATTTTAAAGAGAATAAAACAAAGTAAAATAAAACAGAATAAAGCCAATCAAAACAAAACCGTGATATACGACTTCAAAACAAGACAACAGGATATCAACAATGGTTGCCATTCTTGTCACTTTCTTGATGGTGAACCCCAAAGCACAAATGGATGGTCTGGTACCCATTTTTAGCTCTGTTGCTCATGCTTTCAGTGAGATAGCTAAGAATCCTTTGCCAATATTTTCCCCTAAAAGTTTTATACTTTCTAGGTCTTTGATCCATTTTACATATAGTTTGAGGTGGGCTCTGACTTCACAGACTGCTTTTTCCCCTGGATGGTCTTGGTTTGTGTGTATTCAAAAACCAGCTGACTACTAAGCCAGGCATGTGGCGCACACATGCATCCCTAGCACTTGGGAGACTGAGGCAGGAGGATCACTGTGAGCTTGAGGCTAGCCTGGACTACACAGTGAGTTCAAGATCAGCCTGAACCACATAGTGAGACTTGTCTCAAAAATACAAAACCAAAACTATCAAACAAAAAAATACCCAGCTGACTACAGATGAGTAAATTTATTTCTAGACTTTTAATACGATTCCACTAATCTATGTCTGTGCTTGTGTCAGTATCACACTATTTTGATTAGTACTGTTTAATAGTAAATTTTGAAATTGAGAAGTATGTCTTCCCAATTTGTTCTTTTCATGTCTCCTTCACTTTTATTAACACTTTTAATGGCTTTTAAAAAAAAATACAGGCCTCCCTGGGAAGCAGCCGTGGCTCGAGAAAGCAGCGGGAGCCCCAGAGGGAGAACCAGCCAGCGTCTCCCGAGATCCACGCCATGTTGGAACTTAGGGTGCTGGGAAACAAAGCAACCCACTTGCCTGCCTGGTAAGCAGCTGTGGCTCTAACAAGCAGTGGGTGCCCCAGAGGGAGAACCAGCCAGCGTCTCCCGAGATCCACACCATGTTGGAACTTAGGGTGCTCACCTCCCTGGTAAGTAGCCATGGCTCAAGCAAGCAGTGGGCACCCCAAGGGGAGAACCAGCCAGTGTCTCCCAAGATCCACGCCATATTGGAACTTAGGGCGCTGGGAAATAAAGCAACCAGCCCACCTCCCCGGTAAGCAGTGATGAGCCTACTGGCATGCGCGGGCTCCATTAGCAAATGGGAGCCAGAGGTCTGAGCATCTCTTGGGAGGTTGACCATATGCAATATAGCAAATAAAAGGGGATTTCCTTCTACCATCTCTCTGAAGGCAAATATTGTTATCACTGTTTTGCTTCCGTTCTGATTAATTGTATTGCGCTATTCAATATTCTGTTTTGATAAGTTCTGTAATGTTCTGTATTTGTTTTGATTTTGCTATACCTGATTGCAAGGACAACTATTGTGAAGATAACGAGACATGTTATGGTACCTATTACTGTTATCCTGGTAACCTGCTGTGATGTTCTGTACCAATTTTACTGCATTGTCTCAATTGGCTTTGTTCTGTCTTGTTCTGTTGTATTTTACTATCTTCAAAATAATAAAAAAAAATTTTTTTAAATACAAAAACATCTATGAAAGTATTTTCACACACACCATCTGTATTGAACTGCACGTCACCTCTGTTGAGTAAAAAGAAAAATATTACCTGTGACAAAAACACAGACTTAATTTATTTAAGGTATAAAACAGATCATCTATAACAATCTATACTAAATACTAAAGAGGTATAAACGTTGGAATTTAAAAAAAAATCAATGAGATGAAAGTCCTTGTTCTTTAGAAAGTTATAATCTAGTTTAGTGGTCTTTAGTAATTCTGCTTTTACTCTCTAAAAGTATTTTGAGAAATTATGTACTAATTGATAACTATAGAAATTTTTTGTTACAAGTTTAAATGGTTGCCAAAAATATACTTTTAATTTCCAGTTTTCTGTATGGTTCATATATATGTGTGTGTGTGTCTTAAATATATTTTTATCAAAATCTTGAAGCTACAGATTTGCTTAATTCAAATACATAAAATGTCTGCTGTTAACGATAAATCAGTCACATCAGATTCATTTTCTGTTAGAACACACCCGACATTTCATTTCAAAACTAAAATAAACACATTAACACGACCTCTGTGATGAATATCTAGAGTTTCTTGTTTTTGGTTTTTGAGACAGGGTCTTGCTATGTAATCTAGGTTGGCCTTGAACTTGGCAGTGATCCTCCTGCCTCAGCTTCCTGAGCACTGGGATTGCAGATGTGTGTCACTCTGCCTGGCTTTTATATAATTCTAAAAATAGGTACGGTACAGGAACCTTGAGACCTTGTCAGGCAGTGTTGAGTGTACACTGTTTAATGTATCTTGCTTTACTCTAAGAGACTCCCTCCCTTAAGAGAACTGCTGCCAAATCTCTCAGACAATGTAGGCTTTGCGGTGGGTAAAGTAGAATGCCTTTCTTTCCCAAAGCAGAATAGAAAGAGAAGTAAGAGAGCATAGAAACAGCCTGACATTAGTTACTGTGAAGCTGAGAATCTGAAAACTAATTTCCTTATAATTAAGCATGTGAAAAAAAAAATACATAAAGCCCCAGAAATAGGAGCTGGGGATTTAGCTCAGCAGCATAAGTGTCTGCCTTGCAAGCTCGTGGTTGTGAGTTTGATCCCTGGTACCGATAAAAAAATAATTAAAAAAAAAATAAAGCATGCGCATGTTCCCCTGTAAAAGCTTTGGTTAACCCTAATGTTTTAGCATGAAGATTACCCATCTCATAGTCACAGCTAGAAGGAAAACCTAGATCTTCTAAACTCAAGAGTTTAGTATTCTTTGAAAATATATTGCCTGAGGGAACAATAAACACTCTTTCTTTCAAAGTCCCAATTGCTTTTGTATTTGCAGATGAGATATAAGGCAGAAACGGGAACTTAGGGCGCCGAGCCAACCAGTAAGCAGCCAGCCTGCCGCCCTGGTAAGTGACTCTGGTCTGGCAAGCCGCGGCCACCCCTGGGCGGGGAAACAAGAAGCAAGGCGTTTCCTGAGATCCACGCCATGTTGGAACTTAGGGCGCCGAGCCAACCAGAACGCCCGGGCTTAGAATCAAACATACCACATCCCCCCCCCCCTTAACAATTGGGATCCAGGGATCTGGGTGTCTCTTAGGAGGTGACCATATTTGGTACAGCAAGTCGGGGGAGTTTCCTTCTACTATCTCTGAAGGCAGATATTTTTATCACCGTTTTGCTTTGTCCTGATTAACGGTGCTGCTCTATTCAATACTCTGTGTTGATGTGTTCTATAATGTTGTGTATTTCTTTGATTTTGCTGTACCTAGTAGAAGAACAACTATTGTGAAGACAACGAGATACACAATGTTGCCTATTACTGTTGTCCTGGTGACCTGCTGTGATGTTCTGTGCCAATTTCACTATACTGTCTCAATTGGCTTTATTCCATCCTGTTTTTTTGTAACTGTTTGCAGCCTCACTGTGTGTTCACTTTGTATGCCTTAACTTTGTAACATGAACAGCTATTTCTGGGAGGACAGTATGTGGTTTGTCAACTAGTGATTTATGGTTTTTTTGAGGTTTTGTATTGTTTCTACCCTTTTTTCTGTATTGCTTTTTTTTCTCTTTAAATAAAATTAAAAAAAAATAAGGCAGAAACAACAGCAAACCTATTGTTAAATTGTTGAATCTACTAAAATAATGTCTCTAAAATAAGCTGAGAAGAACGAGAACTCTCTGCTTCCAAAAAGCTGTGAGTTTTGTATCCACAGATTCAACCAACCAACTATTTAGGGGGAAAAAATTTATACCTGTAAGCAACATATATTGAAGACTTTTTTTTGTCATTATTCCTCAACAGAACTACTATTTATACAACATTTATATTATGTCGAATATTTTAAGTCACCTTAATTTAAATGCAAATACTCTGCCATTATATACATCAAACTTTAGCATCCTTGGATTCTGGTATGAAAAAAGGGAGGGGCAATCTTGAAACCAATCTCCAGAGATACCAAACGATGATGACAGAATGGTATTTGGTATAACTTTAAAACAATACTTACTGCCGGGCATGGTGGTCTACACCTGTAAGCCCAGCATTTAGGAGGCTAATACAGGAGGATTGCTGCAAATTTGAGGCCAGGTTGGAATATACAAGGCCAGCCTGGACTACACAGTGAGACCCTGTCTCAAAACAAAACAAAACAAAACAAAACAAAACAAAACAAAACAAAAGCAAAAAGAAAACACACAATACCTCCCAACCAAGACCAGCTACGAAATCTTCATATTCTTGACTTCCTCCTGTATTGGTGAGAATGGAGTGCTTGTCTTCTTGTCCTTCAGCAACATAAAATACTGCAATCTTATGTGTCTCTCGGCTGTAAAACAAAAGATTATACAATTCATTTAATCACTTGTTTTCCCAATCATCCAATAATTAGGTTTTACCTAATTATTGCCAAAGTATATAGCAATGCAAAGATGAAAGAGACTTAGATCCTACAGTATACAGAGGGAGACAGATAACTACAATATAAGTAAGAACAATTACAGAAATGACAAAATTGTCATTAGAACAAAAAGGCAAGATTATTTGTGACTGGAGAAAGAGACCAATTAAAAGACGGTAATAATGAGTTAAGTGGAAGTAATAAAGATTTGGCAAATAAAAGAATATGAGGAAAGATAAATAAATGTGCATTCATGAAGCATCTAAAGAGTTTACATATTCCTGCCAGGTTGAACCACTGGTGCTACATGCATGACTACCCATCAGGCAGCATGGGATGGTACCACTGGATGGTACAAGTCAATTAATGAGACAGTCATACAGGTTTGGCCCCCTCATAAATGTGTTAGTCTGTTGTGCAATGTTGCTGAATCCCAGAGTGAGAGAGATTTTGTTTAAAAACTAAGTAGGAGTATAGAGATTAATAAGAAATGATCCATTCCTTCAAAGTACTTAAAGAATAGAAGAAACATATACCCAAATACCAACAACATAAAACATAAGCATAAAGTTGTATGTATCAATACTCAAGTTCTTAGATTTTTTTTTAGATCTCTCTAAATTTAAGTGTTTGTTAAAATTTATTTCTTGTAAGAAATTAAGCTTTCCAAGTTAAGTAGAGTACACAATTTTGGTCAATGTTGATTTAACAAAGTATGGGTTGACAAATTATATGATGAGAAGCAAAGTTTTCACTACCACACTATACCTGAATTAAAAAAAGCAAACAAACAAAAAATAAAAACAAACCCTATAGCCAACTTACCAAGAACAAGTAAATACAAATTGAAGTTATTTTAAAGTGTAGTCTGACAACTAGATTCTCCCACACAGCTTGCGGAGACTGCCAAATTATGATTGTGGGTTTCAGGATCAGTGACAAAGAGATTCCAGTGGCTTCCAAAAACTACAGTATTTTAGTTTAAGTGGTAAACACATAGGTAAATTACCAGCATACCTGCTGTATAGTTAGGATAATCTAGTATAAGCAGTAAAAATATAATTGGGGAGAACTCCTAGAAATACAAAATAAAGACTTTGGTGGCCTCTTTTCCATGTAAAACACAATTTAACCATTTACAAGGATTTTTAAAGAACCAAAGTCTCTGGATTTGTCCTAAAGGCATAGAGCAAATGTGAAAGTATTAATGCAGGGAAATGTATTAAGTTCTATAAGAACAGAGGTTTTGACATCTGAACCATCATTTGTTCCCTTATCCCAGTCCCTCAGGTCCATGTTACAGAAATTCTGCTTAAGCATTCTACTCAGGCCTGGGGGGGGGGGGTATCCTTTCTCCTTCAGTTCTCAGTCTCACTCTGGAAGCTCTGGAAGCTGTGTGACTGATGGCAATTATCTTTCCTTAGCTCCCCATTACAGATCTATTCAAACAGCTATGGGTGAGTGAACCAGACATTTCTTCTCTTATCCAGCTCTCTGAACAAAAAGCTCCAATCTGGAGGTCCAAAGATTTCCTAGTGTATGTGTGTGTAGATTCTAATAGGAAGAGCAAGCTAAGAAAACCAGGGACTAATAACCCTTCCTCCACATGTGCCCAATGGTATAGAATGAGGGTATCAGCCCCTGACCCTGGCCTATGAGCGGTGGCAGATGAGAATAGTCTAGGTAATAGGCAGGCCACAGGGTAAAAAAACTTACTAGTAGTTCTGCCTGAGGCAGCAAAATAGCAACACACTCAAAAGTTTAATAGGGAACCAGGAAAAGGCCCAGCCAAGAAGAGTCCTCTTCACAGTCAATTCTGGATGTCAAGAAGCCTGTGCACATGTATCATGCTGAATCAATAATCAGGAGCAATTATGGTAGGAAAGCACTCCCAAAGCAACACCCACAGATTTATGGAAAGGAATCACTGGTTGAGTAATCATTTAACTCAGGGTTAATTCCTAGGAAGCTGAGTCTTAATAATGTGTAGCAATTCCTGGCAGTCTAGGAGTCTTGCATGTATGCCCCAAGCTGTATATTTTTTGGAATCCTAAGAAACTGAAGCCTTAAGTTTAAGCTACTAGTTTCTGCATGAAGGTGGGACAAAAATAGAAACACTCTGAACTGAGAGTACAGCTTCCAAGCTACACACAGTCAAATGTAAACAATGAAAATCTACCTGGCTAAGGGAGTTCAACACAAACTCTGACCAGTAAGTGGGTGATATAAACCTAAGGAAGATCCTTGATAGCATAAAACAGGAAAACAATTAAAATCTAAATAGGGAGATCAGGCTGCACACACTTGGGAAACCAAGTTGCTAGAAAATAAAGTTATTTCTAAGCAAACAACAACTACTGCCAACATATGTTTGGTTCAAAGACGGATAAAATTTGAACTACAAAGGATAGGAAAAGATACTATGCAAATAGTAACTACAGCAGCTGGAGTGGACTACTACTGTCAGACTGATGTACCAGTATCAAAATAACAGAGAAAAATCAATGAAACCAAAAGTTGTCCTTTTAAGAAGATCAATGAAATTGGTATTAGGTAGACTCAACTAGAAAAAAAAAATACTCAAATTACTAAAACAGGATTGAAAGAAAGGCTATCACTACTCACTAGACAGAAATAAAAAGGATAAAGGAATTTTATGAACACTTACATGCAACCAAATCAGATGTTAGAGTAAATATAGGAATTCTTACAAAGATACAAAAGAAGAAAGTGAATATCTGAATACATAGATTTATAACAAGTAAAGACTTTGATTGAATAATCTAGAAAGGAAAATTAAAAATATTGCCACTTTCAGGTAACATAATTGTACATATAAAAATCTTAAATAATCTACTAGAAAGCTATCGAGGTTAGTTAAGTTCAGCAAGGTTGGAGTGCATAAAATCCACATTTAAAAAAACCAGTTACATTTCTATACATTAGCAATGAATCGAGGTTAGTTAAGTTCAGCAAGGTTGGAGTGCATAAAATCCACATTTAAAAAAACCAGTTACATTTCTATACATTAGCAATGAATAATCCAAAAACAAAATTAAGAAAACAATTTCTTTTATAACACCATCAAGAATAAAACACTTAGGTATAAACTTAAAAAATGTAAAAAAAAATACTGCGAAAACTACAAAACAGGTTTTTAAAAATACAACATGAAAAAGCACAGTTGACAAAAGAAAAAGCAGGTAACCAGATTTAATAAAAATTAAAAATTTTAGTGCTGCAGAAGATACCCTCAAAAAAGTGAACCAGTAACCTAGCGAATTAAGAAAAAATTTGCAAATCATCTTTGATATGGAACTTATATCCAAAAATCTATAAAGAATGCTTACAACTCCATGTGGTAAAAAGGTAACTCAATTTAGAATATGGGCAGAGAATTCTGTATTAGTTTCCCAAGGCTTCTATAACAAACTACACAGAAAGGTGACTTTAAGCAACAGAAATTTATTTTCTCATGGTTCTAGAGCTAGAAATCAGAAATCAAAGTGTTGAAAGTGCCCTGTTCCCTCTGAAGGCTTTAGGTGAGAATCCCTCTGTGCCTCTTTCCAGGTTCTAGAGACCATCATCAATCCCCAGCATTCCTTAACTCAGAGTGGCATCACCATGGTTTCTGTCTTCACCTTCACAGGGTCATATGTCCCATGAGCACATGTGTTTGTTATGTCTTCAACTGTCAATCGTGAGACTGGAGCCAGTCTAATCCAGAACGACTTCATCTTAACTAACTTCATTAGCAACCCTATTTCCAAACACACTCTGAGTGGCAGATCAGTGGTTGCGAACCTATGGCAGGTGTGCCGCAGCACGCACAGAGCCTTCTTTGTCATTAAGTGAGCCAAGCTGCCCCAACAGCCGAGCATCAGATAGCAGTTGTTTTTTTTCTGAACTAAAGCCTCACTATTCAAGTTTAATTGTAATAAATAAGTGGGATTTGGTTGCAGTTTGGGCCCTTGGTCTCTAAAAGTTTTGCCATCACTGTTCTAGATAGACATCGACATTTAAGGAGACACTATTTAATCCAGTATACACCTAAATAAATACTTTCCTGAAGATATAAAAATAGCTGAGTATTGAAAAAATGCTCACCATTATAAATATTTAGGGAAATGTAAATCAAAAACACAAGACACTACACTTCATCTCTACTAAGGTGAATATTAAAAAACAGCAGCAAGTGTGCTAGGATAATGAGAATATGGAACATCATACGTGGTTGATAAGAATGTAAAAGAGTGAAGTTACTGTACCACAAGCAGTTCCACAAAATGCCAGTTTTATCATCCAGCAACTATACTTCTAAGTATCAGAGAACTGAAATATGTCTACACACACACACACACACACACACACACCCTTTTATTGACTTATGAATGGATAAGTAAATGTAGTATATTCATATAATAGAATATTCTTTGGTAATAAAAAGAAATTAACTACTGAGACATGGGAACATGGATGAACTTTGAAATAGTCACACCAAGTAAAACAAGCTTCTGCAAAAAACTCCACATGTTGTTTGATTCCATTTACATGAAATGTCAAAGGCAAATACATAGTGGCAGAAAGTAAATGAGTGCTGTATAAGGCTGTGGACACTGGATTGTATTTGGGGAGAACGGGGAATAACTTGGTAATAGATACAGGTTTCTTTGTAGATGGACTATTCTAAAATAAGAATACAGTAATATACGTATAAACCTTTTGAATATACTAATAATATAGTGTTTAATAATTATATGTCATTATTGGTTCATCTATTTTAACAAACTTACATTAAGCCAAGACATAAACAATAAGGGAAGCTGCAATGGGAGAGGGGTATGTGGAAACTGTATTTTCTGCCTGTTTTTTATTTATTCTTGTGTACTGGGGACTGAACCAGATCTTTCTCATTGAGCTACATTCCCAATCCTGCTCATTTTGAGACAGGGTCTTATTAAGTTGCTAAGTTACCCAGCAGGACTAGAACTTCTGATTCTCCTGCCTTAGCCTCTCAGAGTGCTCTCATTGTTATTTTGCAAATATAAAATTAATTTAAAACATGTGAGTTAAATTTAAATTAAGTTTAAATAATTTGATAAATTTAAAAGGCTGGGTAAGGACTGGAAAATCTTTAGACTTGATTATTAGACTTAATGATTTTAAAAAGTTTTTTTTCTTTTGGAGACAGGCTCTTGCTTGGTATTTCAGCTGGCCTTGAACTCATGTGATCCTTTCACCTCAGCCTCCTTAGTGATAGGATTATAGGTGTGTATCACTACACTCCAGTGAGAAAGATGATTTCAACAGAGTAATACAGATAAAAGTTAGATTTGAGGTGAGAAAGACAGCAAGAGACGTGATCCTTGCCCCCTGAGGATGGCCAAAAAATACCAAACATACATCATTACAGGGAAGAGCTAAAATTGGAAACCCACACAGAGCTTTTATAGATGTTCTGGAAACAAGTTATAAGAACAACTAAGCAATTAAAAGTAATATCAATCTGCAGTATGCTGAGTACTGTAACAGGCAAGAACTACAGGGTGTCACGAAAGCACATGGAAGTAAATCCAGACATGCACTGGGAGAAAGGGTGAAGTGGAGTTTATGGAAAGGCTTCCCAGAAAGAGTGATGTATAAGGTACAAGGTTAGAGGATGGATAGGAGCAGTAACTTGAGAATAATTTACAGTTTACGATTATTTCATTCTCAACTGATAAAGAATAAAAGTTAAGACACATAATATTATTCTAATCTAGATGTAAAATAAAGTAAAATGAAACTTATGAAGATGGAAATAACAGAAAATTGTGAGTTAGAACAAGAAAACACAATATAATAAACTAGAATTCATTTCTTTGAAAAGATTATCTGCAGCAAGATGATCATCTGCATCAAAAAAAAAAAAAATTTCAAGCAAGGTGTGGTGGTACACATTTGTGATGTCAGCACTCAGGAGAGCGAGGCAGGAGGATATCCTTAGCTTTGGACTACATAGTGTCCTGAAGGCCAGCCTGCACTATATAGTAAGGCACTGTTAAAAAAGAAATAAAAGTAGGACAAAAAAGGAATATAAGAGAATAACGGTAGCATGTCTGAATCTCTACTATTACCTACTTGAAAATCTTAACAGAAACAATGAAGTTGACCCAAGAGATACAAAAGAAAACCTGAAAGGACAAATAAGGATGAAATAAATTTTAAAACATTTAAAAATACCAATTTTAATTCTAAAATTTCAAGTAACAAATAAAATTCATTTTGGGAAGCTGAATATAACTGTAATTCTAAACACATTCAGAATAAAGAAAAAATTCAATGGAATAGACTATAACTAAATGAAATTCAAGTAAATTTAACAATAGCAAGTCAATGGACTAGGTAAGATTTACCTGTAAAAATGCAAAGATTATTTCATGTTAGCAAACTAGTGGTAGTGATATACTGTATAGGAAAATAAGAAATAAAAATGATGTGCACAACTAAATAGATGTTGAAAAGCATTTTGATAACATTTCACAGATTTTCCTTATAAAAACGCCTTAAGTCAGATAACAAACATTATCCATTTCAAACCAGCAATCAATATTTTCTTTAATGATGAAAAAAGAACTGTTTCTATGAAAGTCAGGAAAAACAAGGAAGCTCACTGCTTTTATACTATTTAACACTATCCT
>PVJX010005919.1:0-81433 GCA_004027295.1 Dolichotis patagonum | reverse complement strand
CCAAGAGGGCTTCTATAAACATGCACGTTCTGTGTGTGTGACCCAGAGTTTAACATGCCTTTTTGTCCTCACATTTCTGTTTTCCATGCTTTGCTCAGCTTTCTCATTCTTTTGGGAAAAATAGCTATTAGTAACTTGACCTCGTTCTTTTTTTTTTTTTTAATTTTTTAATTTTATTTTAAAAGGGAGTAAAATTAAACAACAAAACAGAACAAAACGGGACATAAGAAAGCATAAATTTCAAAGCTAGACAACCAGAGATCTTCACTATCTGTCATATTGTCTCTTGTTTTCTTCCAAATGGTTGTCCTTATCCTTGCATATGGGGAGCTCATATTAAATAACATAGCCAATCTTTTCACAAGATGTGTAGTTCACTGGCTCCCACTTACTAGGCAGGGGGGAGGGGGAGTGGGGACACCGGAGAGGGTACAGGACGACATAAGATGTGTGATTCTCAGCCCACAAGCCAGCAGGATCACAGCCGCCCCCCAGAGAGGGTTGGAGTTCCTTGTTCTCCTGGCACCCCAAGTCAACCGCATGGTGCAGGTCCCGACGTGCCAGGGTCTCTCTCCTTTGGGCTGGAAAGTCTGCCACACTCATAGCCACCCCCAGAGAGGGTAGGAGCTCCTTGTTCTCCCAGCACCCCGAGTCAACTGCATGGTACAGGTCCCGAGGCGCCAGGTTGACCTCTTTCTTGAGTAGCTACCAACCCCAGTTTACCTCTTTTTGTGCTCAAAGTCTCATCTGTGCTTTTCCACTAGATGGCCTATTATCTCTGGGTATTCTTAGTGAGTTGCTCTCTCAGGACTTTATTTCATTCCAGCCCAACTTTCCACCATCTTTGTGAGTCATTTTGGTGTGTTTTGTTTTGTTTTTTAGGTACCAGAATTGCCAGGCAGGCACTGTGCTGCTGGGCTATATCCCTGGTCCCAGTCATTTTGGTTTATACTGTGGGTTGGCTACGTAAGTTTTACCATGTTTATTGGCCATTTTGGTTGGTGGGTCAGTTACATGGTTTCTCATTGTTTGTTTGCCATTTTTGCCATTTTTTGTTTTTTTTAATTGACATCATATTTACCAGGTATATTAGTCAATGCTTACTAAAGATACATGTAGAAGAATGCAGACATTCGTCTGCGTGCTAGAGACCTCAAGAATTCAGTCAAAAGATTGGAGTCCATGGCAAGGTCTTGAGCAGGTCCATACCAAAGATCTGCACTGGAAAAGCCCATGGGCCAGTGGTGGAAGCTAGAAAGTTTGTGTGGGCAGTGTGGAGGATCTGTGCTAGAAGGCTGACAGATTTGCAGTTGAAGTCAGGAGATGATGTCCAAAATGAAGCTGAGGATTGAAGCTTTTCCAAAGGAAGACAACAGCCAAAACACATTTGGGGAAAAAAAAAAAGCCTCTGCAAAGCAGGTTCTTCAAGAAAAATCAGCAGCATGATTTCCATACTGCTCTGTTTTTAATGCCATTCTGACAAAAATCCTCAGTTGGATTTTACACACCCAGAACCACTCTGACTCAGTTCAGCTGGGCAATCCCACTCCAACTGACCCTTAATTAGTCCACCACACCAGGAATTGTCAGCCTTGTAGATAAGAGCAAAGACTGATTTTAGGGCAAATATGGGCCTCCTCCCCATCTTCTCTTCTAAATCGGGTGAGATCTTGTCCTCATTCTTCTAACAAAGTCAGATAATTTAGAAACATGTGCCTGAGGGCCTAAACTGAACAAAGCAACAGCCATCAAAGGTCAACTCAAATGCCTGTGAGTACATAGCAGTAGAGCAACCCTCATGTCTGGATTTTTAAAGTTGTTTTTTTTAAGGTTTCTATCTCTACTGCCTTGAACGAAGTACCAAATGTTTTTTCAGTGGTATTTTTATTCTATTGGTACATTTGATTCACTTTTTTTTTTTTTTGTGGTTCCAGGGATCGAACTCACAACCTCGCACTTGCCAAGCAGGTGCTTATGCCTGCTGAGCTAAATCCCTAGCCCTCTGTTGGTACATTTGAGACATACATAATGATAATATTGAGAATATGTATCTGTACATGATATATGTTACTTTTTATTTTTTTCCATTCCCCTCCCCGCCCTTCACCCCTACTTACAAAAGCTTTGTTTCCATATTTCCCTTCTATTTGTTTTTTTCTTTGTCCCTTCTTTCCTTTACCCTTCTCTTTTCCCTTTCTGCCTTCTCATTTGAACATTTTCTTCCCATTTCTCAATATCTATTATACATTTTGGTCCTTAATTATATTTTCAGTTTCTGCAGCAGGGAAACAATGCAGTATTTAAACATGTGTGTCTAATCTATTTCACTTAAGAGTATGGTGTCAAAGTGCATCCAGTTGGCTAGAAATGTCTCAAGTTATCCTTCTTTGTGGCAGAGTAGTACTCCATTGTGTAAAAAAACCCCACTGTTCTTCATTCATTCACCAGTTGATAGACATTCAGCTGTTTCCAAGATTCAGTTATTACAAACCATGCTTCTATAAATATGGGTGGTATGATGCTTTTAATTCTTTCAGGAAGATACCAGAAAGGGAATAGCTGGAACCTCTACTTTTACTTTTTTGAGGAATTGCCACACAAATTTCCACAATGGTTGCAATAGTCTATATTCCTACCATCAGTGGAGAAATGATACTTTTTCCCCCACAGCCTCGCCACTATTTGTTATTCATTGCTTTATTTATTTATTTATTTATTGTCTTTCTGAGACAGTTTCAGTATGCAGTTCAGACTGGCGTGAACTCACTTTGTAGCCCAAGCTTGCCTCAAACTCACAGCAATCCTCCTGCCTCAGCCTCCTGAGTGCTGGGAATTGGTTGATTTCTTGTTAATAGCTGGAGTAAGAAGGCATCTCAGCATTGTTTTAACTTGTGTCTCTCGAATGACCAGTGATGTGGACATTTTTCATATATTTATTTGCCATTTCTACTTGTTTTTCTGAGAAATGTCTATTCATTTGGATGCCCATATTTGGGTTGGGTCTTTAAATTTGGAGATATGTTTTTTTTTAGTTCTATATATTCTAGATATTAGTCCTTTATCTGAAGAATAGCTGGCAAGATTTTTTTTCCCATACTGTGGATTGTCTCTTTACTCTGTTGGTGGTTTCTCTTACTGTGCAAAAGTTTTTTTTTTTTTTCAATATCAGGAATTAAACTCAGGACCTTGTGCTTGCCAGGCAGGCACTTGTGCCACTGGGCTATATTCTTAGCCTCTGCAAAAGCTTTTTAATAAGAAGAGATCATAGTTGTTGATTCTTTGTGATGTATCCTGTGCAACTGGAGTTTTGCTCATAATGTCTTTGCCAACACCTATGCCTTCAAGAGTTCTACCTCTTCTATCTTCAGCAGATTTACTGTTTCTCTTTTAATATTTAGATGTTTGATCCATTTCAACTTCGGTTTAGTGCATGGTGAGACACATGGATCTAGTTTTGATGTTTGGCCTTAAAACTAGAAAACTGGATAAGTGGAATGCCAGTTTTTCCATCACCATTTATTTGTTTGTTTGTTTGTTTAGATTTTTTTTTTGTACCGGGGATCGAACTCAAGACCTCACGCTTGCCAGGCAGGCGCTTAAGCCGCTGAGCTAAATCCCCAGCCCAAGTTCATTTGTTTGTTTTCTGGTCTTTTTGAGATAGTGTCTCGCTATGCAGTTCTCTTTCATTTATTAAAGAAGCTATCTTTTTTCTTTTCAGTGAAGGTGTTTGGCCCCTTTATCAAAGATAAGGTGGCTGAGTATGTTCGGAGTCCATCGATCTCAGACCTGTTTTTGTTCTGTTTTGTTTGCCAGTACTATGCTATTATTGTTTTCTTTTAATCACAGTAGCTTTGTAGCATAATTTCAAGTCAGGAATTGTGATGCCCCCTGCCTTGCCTTTGTTGCCCGGAAGTGTTTTTGCTATTCTAGGTCTCTTCTGGTTTCACATGAATTTTGGGATTGTTCTCTAATTCTGTAAGATCTGCTACTGGTATTTTGACTGAGATTTTATTAAATCTGTAAACAATTTTGGAAGTATAGCCATTTTCATTATATTGGTTCTTCCTGCCCAAGAACAAGGAATATCTACTTTGATCTCCTTTTGCAGAGTATTGTAGTTTTCAATGTAAAGATCTTTTACTTCCTTCATTAGATTGCTTCCTGTGTATTTCATTTGTTTGGATGCTACCATGAAAGATATTTTCCTAATTTCCCTGTCAGTGAGTTTTTTATTTGTGTACAGAAATGCTATTGATTTTTGAGTGCTGACTTTGTATCCAGCTATACTACTGAATGTAGAGTATCAGGTCATCCACAAATAAGGATAATTTAACTTATTTGTTTCCTATCCTTATTTCTTTTATTTCTTTTTTTGTCTAATTGCTCTGGATACTGTTTCCAGAACTATATTTAATAAGAGTGATAACAGTGAAAATCCTTGTTTAGTGCCTGATTTTAATGTGAAAGTTTTCAGATTTTGTCCATTTAGTATGATGTTGGCTGTTGGTTTGTGATAGATGGCTTTTATCATATCGGAATACAGATTTTATCTATTCCAATTTTCTGCAAGGTTTTTATCATGAACAGATGTTGAACTTTGTCAACTGCTTTTTCTGCATCTATTAAGATAATCATATGTTTTTTGTCTTTGGCTCTGTTAATATGGTGTATTATATTTATTGATTTGTGGATGTTGAACCATCCCTGCATCATTGGAATGAGTCTTTCTTGGTCAGGGTGTGTAATATACTTGATGATTTGCTGCACTTTGTTTGCCAGTATCTTATTGAGGATTTCATGTCTATGTTCATTAGAGAGATTGGTCTGTAATTCTCTTTTTGGTCGAATCCTTCTCTAGTTTTGGTAGTGAGGTATAATGCTTGCTTCCAGGAATTAATTTGGGAGCATTTATTTCCTTTCAATTTCATTAAAGGGTTTGAGAAGTAGGTTGGATTTTTCTCAATTTTTTGTAGGACTTGAACTCAGGACCTTGCACTTGCCAGACAAATGCTGTGTCATTGAGCTCTATCTCTGGAAGTAGAAGCATTAGTTCTCTAAATTTCTTGTATAATTCAGCAGTGAATCTGTTGGGGCCTGGACTTTTCTTTGTTGGTAAGTTTAATGAAATCTTCAATTTCATTCACTGATACTGGTTTATTCAGAATTTTTATACCTTCTTGATTCAGCTTTGGTAATTCTTATGTATGTAGGAATCTGTCCATTTCTTCTATGTTTTCCATCTTATTAGAATACAGATTCAAAATAAGTATTGATGATCTTCTGGATTTCTGCAGGATCTGTTCTGATTTCATTCTTTCATTCCTAATTGCACAGAGTTGAGTCTTTTCTTTCCTATTTTTGATAAGATTGGCAAAGGGTTTGTCAATTTTATTTAATCTTTCAAAGAACCAACTCTTTGATTCATTGATTCTTTGTGTTGTTTTCTTAGAGATCCACTGCATCAATTTTTGCTCTGATGTTTAGAATTCCCTCCCTCATATGAGCTTTAAGCTTGACTTTTCTTCTTTTTTTTGGAAGTTTGAGGTCAGCATTAGGTTATTTATTTGAGCTTGTGTTGTTTTTCTGATATGGGAATTCAGTGCTATAGATGTCTCTCATGCTTTCATCATGTACCTTAAGTTCCATTGTGTTGTAACGGCATTATCATTTAGTTGTAGAAACTGTCTAATTTCTTCTTTAATTTCATCTGTAGTCCATTGGTTGTAAGGATGGTGTTAGTTAATTTCCATATGTTTATAGAGTTCTTGTGGGATTTTTGGTCATTGATTTTCACTTACTTCTTGTTGTTTGGGTTTTGAAGCAGAGTCTTGCTATGTAGCTCAGGCTGACTACAACCTCATATTGATCCTCTTGCCTCAGCCTCCTGAGTGCTGGGATTATAGGCATGTAACACCACACCTGGCTGATTCTCACTTTCATTGCACTATGCTCTGATAATATGCATGAGAGAATTTCATTTCTTCTTCTTCTTCTTCTTCTTCTTCTTCTTCTTCTTCTTCTTCTTCTTCTTCAGATAGGATCATGCTTTGTAGTTCAGACTGGCCTTGAAGTCACCAAGTATTTCAGGCTGGCTTTGAACTCATGGCAACTCTGTTGCTTGAGCCTCCTGAGTGCTGAGGTTATAGGTGTGTGCACCACACCCAGTTTGCATGGGATAATTTCAATTCCTTTGCCTTTACTTAAGAATGTTGTATAAATGAATGGGTGGTCTATTTTGGAGAATGTCCCATGTGCAGTTGAGAAGAATACATACTGATTTTGTGGGATGAAATACTCTGTAGATGTCTACTAAGTCCGCTTGTTCAAAAGTTTAGTTCTGTTTGGATATTTATTTGTTGATTTTTTTTCTGTTTAGTCAGTCTATCTATTTGTGACTGCAGCATTGCCGTCCTTCATTAGAATTGTATTAATGCTGATTTGATTTTTCATGTCCATTAATATTTGTGTTATATGGCTGGGTGTGTTGGTATTTGGTGTATACATATTTATTATTGTTATCTCTTCCTTTTGGATTGTTCCCTTTACAAGGATGTATATAGTGACCTTCTTTGTCTCTCTTCATAAGTCTTGGCTTGAAATCCACTTTGTCTACAAATAGAATAGCTACCCTTATTTTTTTCCTGTCACCTGGAGTGTTGTTTTCCATGCTTGACTTCAGTCTGTGAATCTCTTTTTGAGTTAAATGTGTTTCTTGCATGCAGTCTGTTGTTGAATCTTGCTTCTTGTTTCATTCTACCAGTCTGGTTTCTTGGTTGGTGAATTGAGACCATTAACATTGATAGTTATAAATGATATGTGTTGACTTATCCTTGTCATGTTATTTTCCTGTTTTTGGTCCCCCCCCTTCCTGTTCAATTGCTTGTCTTGCCTGATGGATTCATTCTGTTGAAGTTCATGGAGTTGTAGTCCTTATTATCTCTTTCTAGAATGTCCTTCAGAACATTTTGAAGTGCTGATTTGGTTGTCATGAATTTCCTCAGATGTTCTTTGTCACTGAAAGTATCTTATTTCTTCATCAACTTTGAAAGATAGTTTTGTGGGATACCTCAGTCTAAGTTGGAGGTTATTGTTTTAGGACTTGAATACTTCATTCCAAACTCTTCTTGACTTGAGGGTTTATATTGAGAAGTCTGCTGTGACTCTGATGCCTTTTCTTTATAGGTAATTTGTTTCTTTTCTCTAACATCTTTTAATATTTTGTTTTTGTGTTGAATTTATGGAATCTTGACTATTATATGCCTTGGTATAAATATTTTTGATCATGGCTAATTAGAATTCTATATGCCTCAGCTATCCATATATCAAACTATTTTCCTTGCTTAGGAAGTTTTCTCTCATTACTTCTGTGAACAGATTTTTTATGCTGTTTGCACTATCTCCTGCTTTTTCCACTGATTCTGATCAATCTTATTTTATTCTTCTTTGTACCATCTAGCAGCCGTTAGATTGATTTCTAATGGTGCCTTGATATTCCTAAGAAAGCTTTCTTTTGTTAATCATTAACTGCAATTCTGTCTTCTACATCTGATATTCTGTCTTCATAATGGGTCATTCTGCTGCACATACTTCAAATGGAATTTTTAATGTCCCTCATATCTGCTTGAATCTGTTTCATGGATTCTATTTCTTTCTTATGTTGGACATCTATGGTTTTCATTATTTTCCTAAGCATACACACACACACATATGTATATCTGCTCTAGAGTCAGAAACCATGTCTTTCATTATGGTCACTATTTCTGTAATTATCTGAGAAATTTTTTCTTATTTGAGTTTTTCTAGAGACTCATTCATGTGCTTTGTTACTTCTGCTGTTGCCACATTCAGAGTGTCCTGGTGTGTGGCTTTCTTTTTTTTTTTTTTTTTTTTTTTGGTACTGGGGATCGAACTCACGACTGCACACTTGCAAGGCAGGCACTTATGCCACTGAGCTAAATCCCCAGCCCTTTACTTTTTTTTTTTTTTGGTACCAGGGATCGAACTCACAACCTCATACTTGCCAGGCAGATGCTTAGGCCACTGAGCTAAATCCCCAGCCCTCATTGTTAGTATTCAGAACCCTTAGGAAATGACTACTTGTCATAGATGTCTTTCAGGTGTAGATAGATGGCTTTTGAGTTTTGAATCTGTTGCAAGATCCTACCTCTTCATTTTGTTGGGGATGAGAAGTTGGTGTCCATTTGGGCTAGCCCCTGGTTCTTTGGCACTGGGATATAGTACTTTCTTATGATTCTTACACACTATCAGTCCAGGCATACCAGGAGGAACAGCTGATTAGAACTATTATGTCACCTTGGGTAAAATAGTACAACCAACAAGGACAATAGCATCAAACACTAGAAAATGAAAGGCTGTGGTAATTATTAATTTGCACCTTTAACTGTATGACCTGTACTTGTGGTTATACAACAAAATCTAAAACAAACCAGAAAATTGTATACAGTACATATGCCCTCAGTATGACAATTTTACCCTCTGGGGAGGAAATTTATCATGGATTTTGGGGGCAAAATAGAAAAATAGTAGAGGAAGAGATTAAAAGCAAGGCTGGAGGGCAAAGGAAAAGTATGAAAATTTCAGGGAAGACATGAAGGAAAGAGGGAAGGAAGAAATAAAAACAAGAACAGAACAACAATAACAAAGGAACTGGAAACAATGTTCACATTCATAAAAGAAGAATAAACAATCAAGAAAAAACAAAACAAAAACAATAAAAGTGACAACAAATGTCCTCTTCAAGATATGTCTGTGCTGTCACTTGTAAGCAGAGTGGACTGACAGTATCCATATTCATACTGATTAATCCCAGAAAGCCAGCTATAGATTTACCACAGGGTAGTTGATAGGTCCCAGCAAGCCTGCACCTTTAGTTTCACTGAAGTTCAGGCTGGTTTCTGGCTGTGATGTTGGGACCTGATTTGTTCAGTCTGTGATACTCTGTGTGCCTCCTGCCAAGATGTGGTTGCCAAATGTGGATCTCTGCCAGCTTGAACTTAGCTCCTTGATCTCCTGCTGACTTGGACCTCATTTCTTCCTCACCTTTACACTGTGAGCTGCTAGATAGACTGGCCCACAGCTGCTCTCAGTTCTGAGCTCACTTGGCCCCTCTCCAAGATGGCCAATCGTGCTCTCCTGGGGGGCATCTGAACCTGAATAACTCACCAGCCACTGCGATCTGCTGCATCTACTGCTCTGTTCCACTGGTATATTTCTCCGTGGAGGCCTCTGGGGTCACCAGTAGTCACTGTGTGCCTGCAGGTTTGAGCTGCTCCTTCTATGCAGTGAATCAGGGCTCAGGGAGAAAATGCTGTTTGCCACCTGCTTCCTCACTGACATCTCTCTTTTGGCTATCCCCATGGGCTTCAATTCCCACTTTAGATCCTTGCTCAGTCTTGGGGACCCACTTTCCTCCTTCTTCTCTTCCTCATGTTGCTATATACTAGCGTCTGGACACCAAATCTCAGAGAGGCTGTTTCTTTGCTTTTTACCGCTCCTCCACCTTCCCAGAAGTCTTGACAAGTTTTTATTAGGGGGATAAATGTAAGGGATAGAGTTTCTCAAGTGGTTTCCTGCTTCTAAGGGAGCCTGTCCCCACCCTGGAGACTCCACCCTTATCTTTAAGGATTCAGTATGCCAGTGCACTATGGGAAACACCCTGGAGATCTGAGTGCTCTTCATTATGCTGTAGCCTTTAAAAGTGAGAACAATTTGATCTTGAAGGAGTCATAGCGGGTCAGGAGGCACGCAAAATTCTACAGAAGAAAAATAAATTAGAAAGCACTTGTGCCACTTTGTTTACCAGAGATATCTTGTTGTACAGTTGAGTCTCATGGAGGGTGCTACTGGGATACAATGGGTGTATGTCTTCCTGTGGGGTATACTCTCCGGAAGACTTCAGACCTAATCTTCTTTCTCTCCATAGCCTGCATGTATTTAGCTAGTTGGAGCCCTCAGGGCTTCCATCCTTGTCTTTAACAATTTATCTTCTATTTCAGTATTGTTTGTGATCCATATAAGCTATGAAATGGTGAGAGATGGGTATAGAATGGCAATATAAGTTATAATACCATGCTGGCTGTAGTGGTGCACACCTGTAATCCTAGCACCTGGGAGGTTGAGTTGGGAGTATTGCTGTGAGTTCAAGGCCAACCTGGACTATATAGTGAGTTCAAGGATAGCATGGAGTATCATGGAAAGTCATGGTAACAAAGCCTTCATGGCGTGGATGTATCTTTTTTTTTAAGAGTAGAAAAATTTATTGGAGAAAAGGAACAGGGAATAGGAATGAGGAAATGAGTGGAATAAGAATAGCTCCTGAGATAGAAAGGATCCCAAATGGGTTCCCTAATGTGTTCTTTTATGTTGTCTAAATCATGAGGAAACCTGTGAGAACTTTTATATTTAGGTCCTGAGAGGTGACATGTGAGGCTGATGTCAGGTCAGGCTTGAGTTCTTATGAGCAGTCCATGCAGAGATTTGGGGACTGTTCTGTGCATGTGTTCAGGATCTGGTGGTTAACAGGTCACGTTTACTTCCCCAGCCAACTTTGCCATGCTCAAATCTCCTTTCTCAAAACCACTGACAGCACTGAATCCTACATACACAGTACCATGTTTTTCACCATACATACATACTTACAATGAGATTTAATTTATAAAATAAGCACAATAAGAGATACCAATAACAATAACTAAATAAAACATTTTGACAGAAAATGTATTCTTATCATAGATCTTAGCAACCACAATGTATGATTTTTTTTCTTTACTTGTTGAGAATTGTCACCATTTCATTTAAAGGAAGTACTCTACAGCTTCTTTTGGCATATCCAAATTGCTAGCTTCACTTTTCTTGAGCTTTTGGGCAACTGTTAAGTGAAATAAGGCTTAGTTGAACACAAGAACTGTTTCTGATAGCCAAAATGGCTACTAAGAGACTAATAGGCATATACAGCAACAAACCAGGCATAGGGATGATTCACCTCCCAGGCCAGATGGTGCAAGACAGGGCAAGATTTCATCATACAGTTTCAGACAGCTAAGCTGGGTAGAGATAGGCAGTCATACAGGGATAGGCCCTTGAAAGAGTCAGTGTAGAGGACAAGAGCACATCAAAATTGTGGCTGAAGGTGCATCTGAAAAAGATCAAAGTCGCAATGGTCAGATTTACATACTTCCCTAAGGGTTAAGTGGGAATTTGAGATTATTGGTACCACCTTTTTGAGATTTTCCATATAAATAAACCATTATTTCATTTGGGGTGGATTATCATCTCTTACCCACTAAGACTAAGACTGAAGAAAAAAATTGGTGTATTTTAAAAGGTGATGGCAAAAAAAAAAAAATACATACATAAAAGAGTAATCGCAGCAGTTTCTGTCCTGTGCAAGGAGTACATGTACTCAAGTAGTACATGTCAATGAGAGTGTATTTAGTCTCCCTCCTCTTAACTAGCTACACTTTGATACATAATAGAGGTTTTTCACAGTTCTCTAAATCTGCAGGCCCTGCTCCTCCTCTTTTCCCCTCCCACACTGGGACTTTGCTCCCTCACTTGTGGTACCTATTCCCACCTCCCCTTTGTCTTAGGTTAGATTCTCTACCTTAGTGAGATGGGCCAGATGGCTAAAAGTTATAAGCTGTCATTTTTGAGTAAATGTCTTTGTTTGAGCTCTTTTTTTCTACCACAAACTCTATAAAAACTCTTTCTAACACTATCTCCGGGGTGCAGAAGTTACAAAGCATGCGCTTCTCTGAGCCAGGATAGCCAAATAGAAACTTTCCTCTGCCTTTCTGAGTGTGCACACTTTGTTCCTTGTGCCATCTAAAAAAGTCTGGTATCCTGTTTTCCACAGCAAGACTAAGAATATAGATTAGCAGTCAAGGTTAATGATGCCATCCATGTATACTTGCTTGCCATGTGACCTGCTTCCTATGTGATCAATATTACATAAACAACTATACGTGTAATCTTTTTGGATGATCATAATTTTGTTCCATGTTGTACCTGCTTCAGGATTTTGCACCCCTCCTGTCTCCAGAGCTATTTATATTCCTCATTCCTTTCCCCCAATAAATTTTCTACTCAACCTCCATTGTTCCATACAATTCATTCTTCAGCTTCAAGCAACACTAATTTGGCATTTCAGACATCTAGCAAGTTGGGAGTTACATTTATTTTCCCTATATCATTTGAAAGTGCTACATCAATACTACTCATACTGATGTGAAATTTGAAATGTACAGATTGCTTCTTCCTGGAATTTTTCATTTAATATTTTCAGATCAGTATATGCATGGTGGCACATATTTACAATCCCAGCACTATGGGAGGCTGAGGCAAGAGCATCAAAAGTCCAAGCCCCGCCTAAACCAGCCTGGTCAATGTAGTGACTTAGTGAGACCCTGAAACAAAATAAAGTTTAAAAGGGATAGGATGTAACTTATGCAAAAGTCCTGTGCTCAATCTTCAGTACCATATACATGCATACCGGCACGCATCCACACACACAAAATCAGATTGCAGTTGCAAAGAAACTCCTGTATTTCCAACAGCATTTTAAAAGTTATTGCCTGCAGCTAGCCTTCCTTCAAGCTTAGTGCCTCAGGGTGGTGGTTCCTTGAAAAGGCATCCCATTTATTCCAAGATCTCTGAGCCTAGTGATGTTTAACACACAGATCACCTCCCTGAGCCTCAGGCTACAGATAAGTCAGAATCTCTTAGTTTAGTTGATTTGTATCTGCACCCTATTCCAAAAACAGTATGGTGCAGCTTACAAAAGTGCACCTAGAACATCAGTCTAATCATAAGAAAATATAAGACAAACTCACACCAAGAGACATTTGATAGATGTTTCACTAATATTCTTCCAAAAGTTGTCAAGGTCATGAAAAACATGGAAAGACTAAGGAATTCTAATGGACTGCAGAGACTAAGGGAAAATAACCAAGTGCTATCTGTGTTCCTGGATAAGATTCAGGAACAGAAAAAAATAAGGGAAAAAAATTGAAATTTCAATAAAGTCTTCAGTTAACAGCAATGTTGTCACAGGTTAGGTCTGAGGGTCCCTGAGGCTGATGTAAGGAATTTAACTTTTTTTTTTTTTTTTGGATACTGGGGATCGAACTCAGAATCTCTCACTTGCCAAGCAGGCACTTATACCACTGAGGTAAATCCCCAGTCCCCACTTCTTTAATATAAGTACAAAAGTTTGCTGACTCCTGTTGAGGAAAAAGAATTTTCAGAACCTGTCAGTAAAAAGAGGCATGAGAAGTATTTACTAGAGGGAGGTCTATGACACATTTAACAGCAGAGTGCAGGTGGTCAGGGAGAAGAGACATGATGGGGAAGGGCACACATTTTAAAGGTTGTTATTAGTCAGACATGTTGGCGTGGGAGACTGAGGCAGGAGGATTGCCATGAGTTTGAGGCCAGCCTGGACTGCATAGTAAGGTCAAGACTAGCCTGAACTATGAAGCAAGACCCTGTCTTGAAGTAAATAAATAAAGAAAAAAAGAAAGAAAGAAAGACATCAACATGAGTGATCTCTGATGAATATTTTCACTGTCTGCCAAGTTATAGTGTAAGCCATGCACAGGAATTTGAAGTAGAGTACATAGCAAGACCCTGTCTCAAAAAAAACCAAACAAACCCAAAAGTGTGGCCCTGAAGCAAGGCCAGCAGATCGCTGTAGCTGCTGGTTTCAAACAGGAGCCTAAAGAGAATTCTTTCTGTGGTCTGTTGGCCATTTCAGAACTTTGGAAATAGAATGGTCAATTCATCAGAAAGAAATAGCAGGTGAATATGGTGGATTTTAGGGGGCCTGCAGGGGAGAGACCCTGGCGCCTCGGGACCTACACCATGCAGTTGACTCCGGGAGAACAAGGAATTCCCCACCCCCCTCTGGGGGCAGCTGAGAGTGTGACAGACTTTCAGCGAAGGAG
The DNA here is from genome assembly GCA_004027295.1 of Dolichotis patagonum. Taxonomy (NCBI): domain Eukaryota; kingdom Metazoa; phylum Chordata; class Mammalia; order Rodentia; family Caviidae; genus Dolichotis; species Dolichotis patagonum. The sequence continues at coordinate 67,469 of PVJX010005919.1, read as the reverse complement.
AGAGACCCTGGCACATTGGGACCTGCACAGTGCGGTTGACTCGGGGTGCCGGGAGAACAAGGAACTCCCCCGTCTCTGGGGGCGACTGTGATCCTGCCTGCATGTGGGCTGAGAATCAGACATCTCATGTCGTCCTGTGCCCTGTCCCGTGCCCCCCCCCCCTGCTTAGCAAGTGGGAGCCAGTGAACGACACATCTTGTGAAAAGATTGGCTACGCTATTTAGTATGAGCTCTCCATATGCAAAGATAAGAACAACCATTTGGAAGAAAACAAGAGACAATATGACAGATAGTGAAGATCTCTGGTTGTCTAGCTTTGAAATTTATGCTTTCTTGTGTCCCATTCTGTTCTGTTTTAGTGTTTAATTTTACTCCCTTTTAAAATAAAATTTTAAAAAATTCAAAAAACCCCCCCAAAAGCACAATTTTATTTCCTTTTTTTGTTTGTTTGGAACCAGGGGTCCAACTCACAACCTCACGCTTGCCAGGCAGGTGCTTCTGCTGTTGAGCTAAATCCCTGTCCCAAAAAGTACAATTTTAAATTCTTGATTTCCCAGTCTCCTTTCTACTAGTTTTATTTTTTTCTATCCTGTCTCAGTGTCTTGGTATTCTTTTTATTTATTTACTTTTTTACTTTTTGGTGTGGGAGGATATAATCTAAAGTCTCGCACATGCTAAGCAACTGCTCTGCCATGGGGCCACCTCCCTGCTAAATTACTAACCTGATCAAACTGGGCTTGACTTGATCCTTTCGCCTTAGCCTCCCAGAGCAATGGCATTTCTAGAATATGTGAACACATCTGACTCTTTTAAAATTATTATGATGATTATTATGTTATTATTGTCAAATCTTACGGTGAGCACCATTGGTATGAGCAGCTACTGGGGCCATAAACTCAGCACCAATAATGAACTAGAGAAACAGAGTTTAAGAAAGGAAGACTTTGGATCTTGCTTGCTCTAGGAGAGTCCTCCTTGGCTCAGTCTGTGTCCCTCTATGACTGTCACTGACCTTAGGAGCTGGGAGAACACCAGGATCACAGCAGCTGGAAATAGAGTCAGTGACTCTTTTTTTTTTTTTTGGTACCAGGGATTGAACTCACAACCTCATGCTTGCCAGAGTCAGTGACTCTTGAGGATGTGACTATAAACTTCACCTGGGAAGACTGGCCTTTCCTGATGCCTTCTAAGAAGAATCTCTACGGAGTTATGACACAGAAACTATTAGGATCAAAACAAAACAAAACAAAACAAACCTATTAAGCTCCCAGCCTCTTTAAAAGTCAACTTGTGGGGAGTGAACATAAAGAAGGAAGTCAGTGCAGAAAAATCTTCAGATCTCCAGATCTTCAGGCTCCAGATCATATTTTAAACAGGAAAACTGGACTACAGACATGTGAAAGCCATGTATGTGAAGCCATTCATCCTCAGATTTGCACCTCAGAGCTCACAGTGGACACAAACCACACGAGAATCAGGAATTTGTAGAGAAGTCATGTAAACCTAAGGGACATGACAACCCTTCACTTATCTCCCGTGCTTTCAGAAGCTTGAAAGAACATACTCTGTAGAGAAACTCTGTGAATGTAAGCAATGTGGGAAAGCCTTCAGATGTTCCAGTTATTTTCCAGTACATGAAAGAATTCACACTGGAGAAAAACCTTATGTTTTTTGTTTCAGTAATGTGGAAAACCCTTTACTCATGCCAGTACCCATTTTATACACAAAATAAATCATGCTTCAGAGAAACCTTATGTATGTAAGCCATGTGGGAAATTCTTTAGTTTTTCCAGTGCTCTTCAAGTTCATAAAAGAACTCACACTAGTGAGAAATCCTATGTGGACATGCAAAGTGAGAAAACATTCACATCTTTCACTTTCCTTCAACTACACAGAAGAATTCACATTACAGGGAAGCCTTATGAATGTAAGCAATGTGGGAAAGCCTTCATAAGTTTTAGTGGTTTTCAAGTACATGAAAGTACTCACACTAGAGATAAACCTCAAGAATGCATGCAGTGTGGAAAAACATTCAGTTATTATAGTTTCCTTCAAGTTCACAAAAGTTTGAGTTCACACTGGAAAGAAACCTCATGAATGTAAGCATTGTGGTAAAGCATTTATATATTTTAGTTCCTTTCAAGTGCACAAATGAGTTTACACTGGAGAGAAACCTTATAAATGCAAGCAACGTGGGAAAGCCTTTATGATTTTTAGCGTCCTTCAAAAACATAAAATGACTCACACTGGAGAGAAACTCTATGTATGTAAGCAATGCGGCAATGTCTTCAGTCATTCAGATAATCTTCAAATATGTAAAATAATTCACAATAGAGAGAAACCACATAAATGTGAGCCATGTGGGAAAACATTTATATGTTCTAGTTCCATTCAAGTGCAGAAAGAAGTCCACAATGGAGAGCAACCTTATCTATGTAAGCAATGTGATAAAGCATTCGGTTGTTCAAATACTCTTCAAATAAATAAAAGGATTCTCACTGGAGAGAAATCATAATACAGATGAGCAGTGTGGAAAAACATTTCTTCTTCTTCTTCTTTTTCTTCTTCCTTCTTCCTTCTCCTCCTCCTCTTCCTCATCTTTCTTCTTCTTCTTCTTCTTCTTCTTCTTCTTCTTCTTCTTCTTCTTCTTCTTCTTCTTCTTCTCCTCCTCCTCCTCCTCCTCCTCCTCCTCCTCCTCCTCCTTTTTGAGACAGAATCTCTCTATGTAGCTCAGGCTGGGCTTGAACTCACTGTGTAGTCTAGGCTGGCCTCAAATTCATTGCAATCCTCCTGCCTCAGCCTCTTTAGTTCTGGGATTAGAGGCATGCACTACCATGCCCAATTTTATTTGTTTTTCTGACTACTGAAGACATACACGACTGAGAAAACCTATGTATGCTAGCAATTAGGACAAACCTTCATATGTTCCAGTTTTCTTAAAAAATATAAAATATTCAGAGACAAAAGAAACCTTATATATGCAAGGAATAGCTTTAACTCATACATTTCATTAGTGTTCAATACATGGAAAGAAATACTAAATATAGGATGTGGAGAGGCCAGGGATTTAGCCCAGTGGCAAAGTTCCTGCCTGGCAAGCACAAGGTCCTAAGTTTGATCCTATGTACCGTGGAGGTTTTCAGGTTTTTTTTTTTTTTTTGGTACTGGGGATCGAACTCACGACCTTGGGCTTGCCAGGCAGGCATTTAAGCCACTGAGCTAAATCCCCAGCCCGATCCTATGTACCAAAAAAGAAAAAAATATATAGGATATGGAAACCTCCATAATATATCTGTCAGGCTTGACTTGGGCGTGACTTTTCAGCACCCAACCTGTTTGTCAGAAGTGGCATTATTCTCAGAGAAAACCCAGTTCAGCACCAGTGCTGTTGCCCTGTGCAAAGACAAGACAGGATTTCATAAAGAAGACAAAGGTTGAACTGACAGAAGGGGTCCTGTGAATTGTTTAGGTAATATTGATCTAATGGGAAGTAAGTCACATAGTGAGCAGACATGGGAAAACCAAAGAACTTTTTAGATAGGTGAGGATCTGGAGGTCTCTGTTTCCCACTGAGGTGACAGATGTCTAGCTGGATTTTATTAAATCAGGTGTAATCATTTATCTCATCCTTTGAGGAGTAGGTAGGCCTCATCCTTTTGTTATCTTGAGGCCTGGTCTCTAACTGATGTGTCTCTGGTCACAGCTGTGGCACATTTTTACCTCTTGCTTTGACTCTCTGAAGGGCCCAGTCTTACTGGACTCCCTATATTTTCCTAATTTAATTGTATATAAACATCATCTTTCAATTTTTTTTTTTTTAACCGGGGATCGAACTCACGACTGCATGCTTGCAAGGCAGGCGATTATATTGCTGAGCTAAATCCCTGGCCCCTAAACATCATCTTTCTAGCATACATGAGAATGCATAGTGGAGAGGATTGGTGTCCAGCTGAGGGCCTGGGTCTCACAACAATATCCTGCATGAGTCCAACCAAAGTCCTATAGAAATGTCCTCCAGGAGTCCAGCTGGAGGCAGAGCCCATGACAATCTCTCATCAAATTCTTTTTTTTTTTTTTCTCATGCAATTCTGTATCAAGGATCTTCACTGGGAAGGCCTGAAGGTCTTTGGTGGAAGTTAAAGAGTCTGTGTGAGCAGGATGAAGGGGCTGTGCCAGCAGGCCAAGCGATCTGCATTGGAGCCTGGAAGCTACACTCAATGTAAGGACCATAGCTCCCCTGAAGAGAACTGCAGCCATCCTCAGCAACAGTGAGGACCCAAGCTCCGCCAATGATGAGAACAGCTGGGTTCATATCAGGAAAACTAGCTGACAAGCTTCTCCAGGAGAATCAACAGCACACCACCTTCCCCTTCAATTCGCCTTTTATGCTGTTGGCAACAATCCTCAGGTGGGCCTTCCACACCCAGCACCACACTGAGTCAGTTCGCCTGGCTGTTACAAGGTGACCATTAGTTAATTCACTACACCTGCCTACAGGGCTTTGTCTCTATAGCAGCAGCAGTAGCAGCAGCAGCATTATCATTATTATTATTGTTATATTGCTGGGGATTGAACCCAGGATCTTGAGAATGCTAAATTTGCACTTTGCCCCTGAATTATACCTCCACCCCCAATTTCTTTTTTAATAATGCCTATGGATTACTTGTAATGAGGGAAAACAACCAATTATTTAAAAAAACTAGTTGCCTATGAGAAATATAAGTGCTAGAATATAAAATATATTTTTCTCATGAATTTTCATTGAGTGGATGTTGTGTGAACCTTTGTCAGCTAAATCTGTACTATATAAACAGAGTTCCTTAGACTGTTTCCTTATAACACAGTGCAGGATACTGGCTTCATACCAAAGTGTAATAACAGCAAATGTGCAAAAATGAAGGGGGTATGGCTTTTGGCAAAGGAACTACACTCTAGAGTTCACATAACACATTTATGTGATGAGTTGATTTAATCTGGTTGACATAATTTGGAATTTTAATATTCCCCCAAGACTCATATATTAAAGGATAGGTCCTTGGGCTGGGGTTGTTGCTCAGTGGTACGGCAGGCGCCTAGCATGTGGAAGGCCCCAGGTTCAGTTCCTAGAACCACCAATGTCTCCCCAAAACACACATGACCCAGTCCTCATCTTTGTGCTATTAGGAAGTGGTGGAACTATCAAGACAAGAGGTCTTAAGAGAGATCTTTTGGTTACTGGGGACATGTCTTTTTTGTGGGGAGGGGGGAAACACGTCTTTGAAGGAGATATTGGGACCCTAACCCCTCCTTTTCTTCTCTTTTAAGTCCAGGCCAATCAGGGGTTGATGGCACATACCTATAGTCCTAGCACTTGGGAAGCTGAGGCAGAAAGACTGCCACAAATTCAAACTCAGGTTACATAGAAAGATCCTTAAAAAAAAAATATCCAGGAGCTAAAATAAGATTTTCCTCTTCATAAATTGATTATCTCAATATTTTGTTACAGTAACAGAAATCTGACCAACACACTGGGTTTCATAGATGTGTTTTGGATGGGTCTTTTCATGAATCTCCCAAAATATTTGCAAAACCATCTTGGTCCAGTGGAATACACTTGTAATTCCAGCTACTCAGGAGACTAAGGGAAGAGGATCGCAAATTACAGCTCAGCCTGGACTACATAGTAAGACACTATTTCAAAAAACAAAAACAAACAAACAAAAAACCAAAGTCTAGACATGGTGGTACACAACTGTAATTCAAGCATCTCTGGAAAGTATCCAAAGTCTGAGCCAAGTTTGGAAAACTTAGTGACTTAGTAGACCCTGTCTCAAAATAAAAAAAAAATTTAAAAATGGGCAGGAAATGTGGCTCAGTGCAAGGATTTGGGTTCAGTTCCCAGTAGTACACCAAAAAAGAGTACAGTATAATGTGCATTCCCTTAAAATGATCCCCTGACTTCATAAGATTAACTCATTAGAGTATCAGTTTGTTTTGTTTTGATTTGGTTTTGTGAGGTAAGATCTCATCATATGGCTCAGGTTGGCCTTGAACTCACTATTATAGCTCAGGCTGGCCTCAAACTTGCAGTGATCCTTTTGGCTCATTCTCCTGAGTGCTGGAATTACAGGCATGTGTATCACCATGCCCAGCTAGTGTTTTCTGGCTTTTTTTTTTAATAGATGGGGTCTTGCTGTGTTGCCCAGGCTGAGCTTGAATAGTGTTTCCAAATTAAAAAGATGAAAGAATCAGTGCTGTATGGCAAGGTTTCTTTACTTAGGCACTATTGTCATTTTGACCTGGATAAATGTTTGTTATGTGTGTGAGGATGTCCTCTGAATTTTAGGTTATTTAATAACATCCTTGGCTTTTGCCTATAGAGATCAGAAGCATCATTAGTTGTGCCAACCAAAAAAGTCTGACATGACTGAATGTCCCCTATGGGACAGAGACCACCCTTTGAGAATTCCTGATCTTGGAAGAATGAAGGAACAAAATGTTAAACAGGCGAGAGATAAAGATTAAACCAGTCCTGGATGTAAACTGCAGCTCTACCAGTTATGATCTTGAGTTAATTATCTTATTTCAGCCTTACCCAGGAAACTGGATAATGTTTCTCATACGTAAATTGATGGTCTAATACCCACCTATGGGGTTTTTTAAAAGATCAAAAATAATAAAGCATGCAAAGCACTTTGCAGAATATCTTATATGGTAAGCAATCAATATGTGATAGCTACTAATATTGTCCTGATCATAGGTGAGAACATAGACATCTCCTCATGTCCTCTAATTATTCACTCAAAAGATATTTATTGACTGATGTCTGTGTGTGGCACGTCTTAATGATCTCTACCTAAATTATTCCTCTTCAGTAGGATTGCTTGAGCTCAAGAGTTGGCAGCCAGCCTGGACAATACAGCAAGACCCTGTCTGAAACAATGCATCCTCTTTAACCCTCTAGGTGATAGGTATGGTATCCTGTGTTTATTCTTTGTTAATGGCACTTTCAATATGAATGCATTATTTCATCCTATTTTTATTCCTGGTCCTCCCTTTTGAGATCCAGAACCACATACATTACCTAGATAGCCTCCTAGGAAACTTTAAATTGTATGCTTTGCCAATAAGCCTAGTGTCTAGCACCTACTAAATCTTCTATAAAGATGTTATTCTTGGTCATCAGTACTATTTGCTTATTTATTTATTGGTCCCTGCTGTCTGATTCATTTTCTTTTGCTGTTCCTCAGTAGGTTCCCCAAATCACTCATTTCCTGGCAGCATCCTTGGCCCTGGGTTAAAGGCCTGATTAGACATCCCTTTGGGGAACCCAGAGGAGAATCCAGCCTGGCTCTTTCACCTGCAGGGAAGAACTGAAGTGATGAAAATGAAGACACTGCCATGCCAAGTTCATAGTACCCCAATTAGTTTGATGTTGGCAATTTGCTATCAGTATTCAGGACACCGAAATTTCTTACAGCAGCCTCCCTGATCAATGCCACTAAATGATTCCTGGGGCCTGGCTAGTGCTTCCTGACACCATAGAGGTATGTTCAGAGGAGTAAGATCTATGCTATTAGAACTATTACAGCAACAGGGTCAGCTAAATTCTCCAGAATTTAGTTACATTTCTTGAAGCTACAATAGGGAAAATTTGGAAGATTCAACCACTGAAGCACACAAGGTAAACAAGCTCTGACGAAATGGACCAGATTCCAGTCCTACTTTGCCTCTTCCTATCTGAGTGACAGCAAGAAGTTTTATCGTGCTGATCCTGTTTGGTGTCTGTAGGAAGCCTCACAGTTATGGAATGCTCATTGTTCAGTCAAAACACATGGATAGTCTTCATTCCACCACGCATGGCTTCAGGGCACCCAGGAGTTGGAGGTCAGCTTGGGCAACAGTGTATTTCAAAACAACAACAAATCAATAAATCGATAAAGAGTTTATCGATTTTTTAAATACAGAAAAGTATAATTCCCCTACATACACCATAGCCCTTGAAGACTTTTTAAAAATGAATAATACATCTATATGGTGCGAAAACAGAAACCATACAAAATGAAAAATGCTTTGTATATATTCTATATTTATTATTTATTTTCGAGACAAGGGCTCGCTATTTAGTTTAGGTTGGCCTCGAACTCACTAAGTAGCCCAGGCTGGTCTGGAGGACCACAGGCCAGTGCCACCACTCCTAGCCTAAACTGTGTGTGTATTAAACACACCTAAATTCCTCAACTTTAAATTACCTCATTAAGTAGGTACAATCATTATCCCCCACCTCCTTGGTAATAGTATTCTAAAAAAGAGCAGCAGAAGGATGGAGCAGGAAAGCGCTGGCAACCTATCAGGCCTCCACAAGTGTTTCATAAGTTTGAGAAACAGAAGTCAATGTGTTTAATTATGCACCAAACAGGAATATCTTACTGGGTGTCCGACAATAATTGATTAAGTGCCAAACAGTGGTATCTGCCGGGTGTCCAGCACGCTATTTCCTGGGGTACCGCACTCGTGTACTTTCTCGGAACTGTAATTCCCCTAGATTGGGGGTTCGGGGAACAGGTTCTACATGGTTTCCCAGGAAAGGCGCGCGGGACTCCGTCGCCTCAACCAGTCTTGCTAGAGTAGGCGTACCCTTAGGAACAAAAGCTTCAGAGTGACTAGCACTATAGCCACTTAACGCCGAGCACCAGCCCGCGCCTCTCTTTAGCGTGGAATTTCCAATTGGTGAAGTAGCCCTAAAGAGAGCGAACGGATTAAGTCCCGCCTGTTTTAGTGTTGTCGGCCAACCACCATGTTTGGGAAAGATCTTTCGTTAGGTTGCGCTGTGTGTAGAGTTCTTTGAGGCCTGAGGGCGGGGCGGGGAGGCGACCAGGAGCAGCCGGGAGGGGACAATTTCAGCGGGCGCGCGGAGCTAGGACGGTGACAGCCACCCGCGCGCGTGCGCGTCTGGCTAGGGCGCAGCCGCGCGACCCCCGCCGGCCGCTTAGAGGCGCCCCAGGTCTGGGTCGCCGCCGTCTAGGGTCCCCGTTCCGGGACGTCCCGGGCGTCCTAAACCCGAGTCCCGGAGCACAGGGCCGCGCCCTCCCTGTCTGTCCCAGTTAGTTTCCCTCCGCGCCACTGTCAAGGCCTGCCCCCCAACTCTCCTTTCCCGGGGCAGGGTCCTCGCGGCCCATGCTGGCCGCTGGGGACCCACGCAACCCAGATCGCTCTTGGGCCGGCCAGCCGGCCACCATGGTGGTCCTGAGGCCTGTGCCGCTCTTTCAGGGGGGCTAACAGGTTCAGAGCGTAGGCCTCCGGGCGAAAGGGTCCCGGGCCTGAGCCTCACACCATGGCTGGGGCCATCGCTTCCCGCATGAGCTTCAGCTCACTCAAGAGGAAGCAGCCCAAGACGTTCACGGTGCGGATCGTCACCATGGACGCCGAGATGGAGTTCAATTGCGAGGTAACCGGTTGGCAGCCCCGACGGGCTGTGGCGAAGAGAGCCCGATGGAATCCTGGCCCGCCTGACCCAGGCGCGCAAATGGAACCCACCCGGCACCTACTCGGGCGCTCTCGTCGTGGTGACAGTCGAGGTTGAAGCTTGAGGAATTCTGTTTATATCGTACTCTGGGCATGGATAGAGACGGTTGGAACCGGAAGGGGCCATGTAGGCCCTAACTCATAAGTTACAGCTAGTTACTGCCTTTTCACGTGGGGTTCTCGGGCTTAACACTTTCTCAGGGTTGTTTTCATTCATCGGTGTTGGAGGGGACTGGAGGGTTCCTTGGTAGCGAATTCTGCTTTACAGTGTCAGCTTTAAGCCTAATTTCTAGGGAGTTTTTCGTTAGGTAATGTTATGTACCGCAAGTAGTACGTCTCATTTATTGAAAAGTCTATACTTGTTTCCATTTTACATTTGAAGTTTTCTGCGGAGGGGAAAAAAAAACTGAGGAAAGAGATCTTACCTTATACAGGTTTCAACATGATAATAGCTATGTTTATTCAGTATTTTGTGTCTTGACATTCACACATTTAACTCTTACAACAACCCAGTAGGATTGGTGCCTGTGACACTGTAGAATATGTGTTTAATCTGGTGTCCTGGCATATAATTTCTAAAATCCTTGGAATCCGCAAAGCCGTGTCTTTTTGTGTGCTAAATGAATCGACCTCTGCAGGCAGGCCCTAGGTAGGTTCTGGATGGAGGCTGGTAACAAAGATCAAGATTTGATTAAAGGTTGGGATTTTTTAGCTCTACCCTTAACCTAGGGGAGAGAAGACGGACTGATAGGTAATCTGATCAAAAATGGCCAGTGATTTAATTAATCATACCTATGTAATGAGAGTCCATAAAAAACCCCAAAGACAAAAGTTTAGAGAGCTACCAGATAGCCAAACATGTGAAGGTTCCTGTAGGATTGGAGCCCTAGGAGAGGGCATGGAAATTCAGTGTCTCTTCCCATAATCCTTGCCTCATACATCTTTTCATCTGTGGCCCTTGTGCTATATCTTTTGAAAAGCATATATGTGTTTCCCTTAGTTTCTGTGAGGTGCCATAGCAAACTGAAAAATGAGGGTTGCGGGAACCCAATTTATAGCTGGTTGATCAAAAGTACAGGTAAATAAACGTAAGGCTTGTGATTGGCATCAGAAATGGTGGCAGTCTTGTGGGACTAAGCCCTCAACCCATGGAATCTTTCACTACCTCTAGATAGATATGTCAGAATTGAATTGAATTAGCATGTACCCAGATCTTTGGAGAAAAGGCTTGATTGGTTGCTTGTGGGAAGGAATCCCCACACATTTTGTGGCTCCTGTGTTGATTTTTGCATGTATAGAAAAAAAGACTTTTTTTTTTTCATATGTCCACAAAGTACCTCAAAGATTTTGGTTTTTGGATCAAGATCTTAGTGTAATACTGCCTTTTAAGTAATTTGGCACTTGGAACTCAAAGTGTGGTTCATGGAACAGCAGAATTAGCAGTAATAATCTAAATCAGGGGTTGGTAAACATATTTATAGGTCTTATAGTCAATCTTTCCAGTTTTGCAGGCCATAGACAGTGATGTGGAACCTTTTAGAACTTGCAGTGATACAAACAGCCTGCTGCAGCACACATGTCATAGGTTTGCCACCACTGCCATAGTATCTCCATTGGAACTACTCAGCAGTTAAACTCTGCTGTTCCAGCACAATCCTTAGGATTGACTTGCAGCATGATTGTATGAGGAGGTCCACTGACCCATTTTCCTGTAAAATTTGTGAAAATTGTTATTATTATTTACAATCCTGGAGATTAAACCCTGGAGTGCTGGTTAGACTCTTGGGTCTTTTTTTTGTTGGTGGTGGTGTTTCCTTTTTTTGAGAGGAGGTCTTGTGTAGTTCAGGCTGGCCTTGAACTCACATGGGCTAGCCTTAGATTGACTCACGGTGATCCTACTGTCTCAGCTTCCTGACTACTGGGATTATAGGTGTGTTCTACCATGCACTGCAGCTCTTTATTTTTGAGATTGTTTTAAAATTTCTTGGCCTGGGTTTGAATTTGTAGTTCTTTCGCCTCAGCCTCCTGAGTAGTTGGGATTATTGGTAGGTGCCACTGTAGTGGCTATGAAGGTTATTAAAAACAAAAATAAATGGGACATAGTGGCACACACCTATAATCCCAGCATTTGAAAGGCTGCGGCAGGAAGATCACTGGGAATTCAGTGCCAGCCTGGGCTACATAGTGTCTCAAAAAACAAGCAAACAATCAAAATGTGAACATTTGGTAAGAAGGAGAGGTACTCTTTCCCTCCCTAATCAGTAACCCAGGCACCTCCTTCACCTTCCAATCAGAGGGCTCTTTTCTCAGGAGGGACTGGACAGTGTTTCTCCTGCTACTCAGAGCTACTTGTTGCTGAGGCTAATTTCTGGATGAGTACTCCTGATAAATAAGGCGCTCTTTTTTTTTCAGTCTTCACACTGAGCTCCACCTCAGCCCTTATTTATTTATTTATTTATTCATTTATTTATTTATTTTTAGACAAGGTCTTGTGAGTAGCCCAAGCTGGGCTAGAATTTGTGATCTTGTTGTCTCAGTTTCTTGTATGCTGGGATTAAAGGCATGTACAACTACACCTGACTCACAGGCTCTCTTAAGACATAAAATATGGTTAGAGAGAGTTTCTTATCCCCAGAACCATCACCTCCCTTCTCAATTTCTTTTTTGTGGTACTGGGGATTGAACCCAAGGCCTTTGCGCTGAGCTGTATTTCCAGACCTTTTATTTTATGTTACTTTATTTTTTTGATTTTTTTTTTCTTGGTACCGGGGATCAAACTCACGATCTTGCACTTGCCAGGGAGGCGCTTAAGCCACTGAGCTAAATCCCCAGCCCATTTTTTTTTGGACACAAATTCTCACCATGCAGTTCAGGCTGGCTTTGAACTCACTATGTAGTCCAGGCTGGTTTTGAACTCCCAGCTGTCCTTCTTCTTTGGCCTCCCAAATGCTGGGATTTATAGATGTGAGCCACGATGTCTGAATTTTTTTTATTTTGAGACAGTGTCTCACTGAGTTGCTAAATTGCCCAGGCTAGACTCTAATTTGTGATCTTCCTGCCTCAGCCTCCCAAAGTGCTGGAACTATAGGCATGTATCACCAGTGCTAACGAGGCACTCTTCTTCCACCCAGTCCCTACTTGTGGAACAGGGCAAGATACAGTGAAATAACTTAGGCTCTAACTGCTCTCACCTCAGTCACAGCCATAGCAAAAGGCAAGTTGAGACCTCAGGCTAGTGTGTTCTTGTGTCCCCCGAGTGTTCTGTCCTAGAGTGGAGGTGTTACAGGGATAATACCAAAACCTCCAACTATGCTATAAGAAAAATATTGTATCTCCAACCTGTTAGATGTCTGATACGCAGAGTTTGTGTTACCATGGTCCCCTTTTCTATCTCCAGAGCCCCTGGCTCAGGGTTTTTTGCCCCCTAGTACTGGGGATTGAGTCTAGAGAGCACTAAACTACACATCCCCAGCCCTTTTTAAATTTTCATTTTGAGCCAAGGGTTTAGCTCAGTGGTGAAAGCGCCTGCTTGGCAAGTGTGAGGTTGTAAATTTGATCCCTAGTACAAAAAAAATTTTTTTTTTATTTTGAGACAGTGTCTTGCTAAATTGCCTAGGTGGTCTCAAAATTTGCAATCCTTCTGCCTCAGCTTCTGGAATAGCTGGATTACAGGTGTCTACCACTACACCTAGCTGGGTCAGGAATTTTGCTCAAGGAAAGAAGCAGGCCTTAGGACGGGTTGTTCCTGGCTGGAGGTATAGCTGAGTAGAAGAAGTATATGAGGGAGGCCCTGGGTTTAATCCCCAGTGCAAAAACTAGTGAACCAAACAGAAACCTAGTTTGTACCTAATCTTTTTGCACAGAAAGTAACTTTTATCTACAACACAGTGTGAAGTTCATGAGTAAGGGTATTTCTTCCCCCTAAGGGTACCCTTAAGAACAGTAGTGAGAAGCAGTTGGGAATTTTGTGTGTGGGGGGGGTTGGTGGTAGGTTTTTTTTTTTTTTGGTCTTTTTGACACAGGGTCTTGCTATGCAGTTCGGGCTGGCCTTGAACTCACTATGTAGCTCAGGGTGGTCTTGAACTTGCAGTGGTCTCCTGCCTCAGGAATTTTGTGGGTTTAATGGAGAATTGGCTTAGACTAGTTATAGGCAAATCTTATAGAGACTGAGTGCCCAAACTGCAGCTCAAAACCCACTTATTTACTGCAGAGTGCCAACACTAATTAAAGCAGAATATAGTACTGAGATTTTAGTTTAGAAAAAAACAGCTGTTATCTGAGGCTGCTGGAGTGGCTTAGCTTATGTGCCAGTCTAGATGGCTCTGTATGTTCCTACTGTGGCCGCATACCATAAGTTTGCCACTGTTGGCCTAGACTGTAGATCTCCCAGTTTGCAAGCAACAGCAGGGTTCAAAACAGAGGAGGGGGGACTTCTTGGGGTAAGAACAAATATCAAACATTGATAACAGAAATAGGTCCCTCAAAACAGCTCTAATTAGCTAAGCATAGGTGCATATACCTATAATCCCAGCACTTTGGAGGCTGGGGGTGGGGTCAACCATGAGTTCAGAGTCATTTTGGGCTACATAGCAAGACCATGTCTCAAAAAACAACCTCCAACCCCCCCCAAAAAAGCCCCAGCTATAATTTGATAAGATTAGTCTGTAGAAGAATTAATGGAGATTAAAACCTGAATATAGCCATAGAAAGAGGAGAGCCTTCCTATAAAATGGCTGTCATCTCAGGGTGACTGTGGACATACCCAAAGCTACACCTCCTTGAGGAGGAACATGATAGGCCTTAACATTGTATTAATCTGGTCAGTCACTAAACAAATAAATAAGCAAATGATATGTCTTGGAGATGGGGCACTAGTCCCTAGAGTCACTATAATAGATTATCTGTAATGTCCAGTTTCTATGTGGTGTGTGATGCATGCTCTCAGGAGCCTGAGGCAGGAGGATCACTGCAACTTTGAGAACAGTCTGGGCTATATAATGAGTTCAAGACCAGGCTGAACTATATTTAAAAAAAATAAAAAATCCCATAAAGGAGCTCAGTAGTAGATTTAACTTGTAGAAGGCTTAGTGTCTTGGTTACTTTTCTTTCATTGCTAAGGCAAAATACTTGACGCCCAAAATTAGGGACAGTAAGGTTTGTTTATCTTATAATTTTTGGAGGTCTCAGTCCTACTTAGCTGGCCCCAAGGTAGGGTAGTGTGGCTGAGGGGCAGCCATTCATGGCAGCCACAAACAGCAAGAGTGAACAGGGCAAAAGAGAGAAGACACGCCTTCTTCCTGCCCTTACACTCTGTGTGGGTTCTACCTCTGGGCTGGTGTAGGACTCACACCACCAATTCCAGTTCTAGACAATGAACCAATCATGAATGGTAGATTCACCCAGGTCCCTGATTGCATGAGGCTTGGGAGTGCCAACCAAATACAAACCTAACACTTAGTGAACGTGAAAATAGATTGATAGAGATTATATAAGCAGATGAATAGGGCAGAAAAAAAGAATAAAGAAAACAAGCAAAACCGGTATCTTTATAATAGGAGTAATAGAGGGGAAAAGAATGAAAATACATCCTTTAATTTAAAAAATTATGACTGACACTTTCTAATTTTTTGAAAATAGTAATTCAGAAGGCTCATATACTCAGAAAACTCAATCAACTTCAAGTAAGGTAAATATAAAGAGAATCACAAAAAGACACAGTAGTAAAAATACCAAAAGTGAACACAAGAAAAAAAATCTTGAAACAATAAAGAGGAAAGCAGACTCATCACTTAGAAAGGAACCCTAATATGATTAACAGCTGACTTCTCAGCAGAAACTGGAGGCCAGAGGCAGTGGAACAACATACACAAAGTTACCAAGAGTCAGGTATGGTGCTATGGGCCTGGACTCCCAGCTACTTGGGAGGGTGAGGCATGGTTAATCACACAGGTTTCCAGGCAGCCTAGGCAACATAAGTAATGCCTTACTCAAAACAGTAACAAAATAAAACAAAAAAGTGCTCCAATAAAAAAATACCCTACTTTGTGGTAGAAGCCTGTTATGAATAAGGTTCCTGAGGCTGAGATAGGAAGATTATAACTGGGCAACTTTGAAGCCAACCTGGACAATTTAGCAAGACCCTTTCTCAAAATAAATAAACTGAGCATGTTGGCAGGCACCTGTAATCCTGGCGCTGTTAGAGGCTGTGGCAGGATGATCACAGTTTCAAACCCAGATTGCCTTGTTAATTTAACAATTTAACAAGACCCTGTCTCAAGTAAAAGTGCTGAAGATGTAGCTCATTGTGAAGACCCTGGGTTCAACCACTCTGTACTACAAAAATAAATACACAAATACTATTTTAAAAATATTTGAAAAGGGCTGAATATGTAACTCAATGTGAAGGCCCTAGGTTGTCATTAGCACAAAGGGGGAAAAAAACCAATCCTCTATCTAGTGAGGCTGGGTATAGATAAAACGAGTATTTCAAAATGAAGGTGGAACAAAAGAATTCATTGCTTAAAAACCTGGTCAAAGCTGGTTGTGATGGTGTGCACGCTCGTGATCTCAACACCTAGGAGGCTGAGGCAGAAAAATAAGCTTGGGTATATAGGGAGTTCAAATCCAGCTTGAACTGCATAATGAGATCCGGTCTCTAAACAAAAACAAAAAACAAACCTGGTCAAATAAGTACAAAAAGGGGGAAAGTAAGGTGTTCTGAAGGAATTCTTAAGGTTGAAAGTGAGTGACCTGAGACAATTCAAATGCACTTACAGGCCCTCCAAAAGCATTGGTAAATGTAATTATAAAGGGCCGGGGATTTAGCTCTACTCCACATTGCACTAGAGGTTATAAGCGCCTGCCTGGCAAGCGTAAGGTCGTGAGTTTGATCCCTGGTACCAAAAAAAAAAAAAAAAAAAAGTAAAAAAAAAAAATGTAATTATAAAAGACAAGGATGTGTATTTTTTCTCTTATTTAAGGAATAATTTGTATATAGTATACTGTTGGGCTTATAAGAGATGGAGATATGTGTGTAATATACTTGCCATTGATGGCACAAAAGAGGTGGATGAGAGCAAAGGTGTAATAGGCTAAGGAAATGAGTACAGATGGTAAGATAATAACTAGCAGTGAGTCATTGGATATGTACATCTTGTAAATGTAATATGTGTAACAACAATAACAAAAAAGAGAGAAAGAGAGTGGAGCTCTATAGGAGTAACATTTCTATATATCACTGGAACTAAACAAGTATAAATCTGAAGTTGACTCTGTTAAGTCAGGATTATATGAAAAACTCTAGAGCAAGTATTAAAAAAATCTAAAACTATGGTGAAATAATCTTTTTTTTATTTTTATCTTTTTGTTTGTTTTTGTTTTTTTATCGGTACCAGGGATCGGACTCACACGACTGCCTGCTTGCAAGGCAGGCGCTTATGCCGCTGAGCTAAATCCCCAGCCCCAAGGTGAAATAATCTTTAAAAATTTAAGTTTTTCATTAAATGGCCTCTTAAGATCAAGGAGTAAAGAAGGAATAGAGGGCTGGGCATGGTGGTACACACCTGTAATCCCAGCACTTGGGTGACTGAGGAGTTCAAGGCCATCCTGAACTGCGTAGTGAAACCCTGTCTCAAAAAAAAAAAAAAAAATAGAGGAACATAAGCATGAAACAGAAAAAACAATCTGGCAATTGATTGGTGACAAATAATTAAAGAACTCATACAATGGACAGATTCCTAGAAAGACATAGGTTGCCAAAATTGACTGAAGAATAGAGACCTTCTGAATAAGAGGGTATCTACTCTGACCATTTCTACTCCACATTGCACTAGAGGTTATAGCCATTGCAGTTAGGCAAGAAAATGCAATAAAAGACATTCAAAAGAAAGAAGTAAAACTGTTTGCTGATGACATGATTTTGTATATAGACCCTGAAGAATCCATTAAAAAATGATTAAAACGGGCCGGGGATTTAGCTCAGTGGCTTAAGCGCCTGTCTGACAAGCGCGAGGTCATGAGTTTGATCCTCGGTACCAAAAAAAAAACGATTAAAACTAATGAGTTCAAGTTACAGGGTGCAAGATCAATATGTATATAAAAAGTTGTGACTTTGTATACTTGCAGTGAACAATCTGAAAAGGGAATTAAGAAAATTCCCTTTACAGTAACTTTAGAAAGTATAAAATACTGGTAGAGTATTTTATACTGGTAGTTTAGTGATAGAGCTTTTGCCTAGCATGTGCAAGGCCACAGGTTTGATCCTCAGCATTGCACTACACTGCACTGTACTGCACAAACAATCCCAGTCCCCCCAAAACAAAAAAAAGTTAGAAATGAAGTTAGCAAAAGAAATGTCAATTTATGCTGTGAAAACTCTAAAATATTTTTGAAAGGAAGGAAGGCCTAAATGAACAGAAAAACCATCCCCAGTCTATGGATGATATAATACCTAACATTGATAAGTTGACAGTATTCTGAAAATTGAAACACAGTCAATATAATGTATTGATCTACCCTTTTCTAATATCCCAGCTTACATCCTTATAGAAACTGACAAAGTAATTGTAAAATTACTTTGAAACGAAATGAAATGTAATGTAAAGGACCCAGAATACCTAGAAAGTAACCTTGAAACAGAACAAAATAGGATTCATATTTCCCAGTTTCAAAACTTAATACATGGAATCCCAACACGGGAGGCCGAGGCAGGAGGATTGCCATTGAGTTCAAGGCCAGCCTGAACTGCATAGTGAAACCCTGTCCCAAAAAGACCAAAACCAAAAACAACCTTAATATAAAACAATCATAACCAAGATAGTGCAATGCCATCAGGATAGACACAGAAATAAACCCATACATGTACACCTGCAATCAGCTAGTTCTTTTTCATAGTGAGACTCATTTATCTTGTATACAATCTGCTGAATTTTTTTTATTGGTACCGGGGACCGAACTCAAAACCGTGCGCTTGCAAGGCAGGCGCTTATGCTGCTGAGCTAAATCTGTAGCCCTTGCTGAATATTTTTTTGTAGCAGGTGAATCAAACCAAAAGACACTGGACATTCTGTGAAAGAGAGTAAGAATTGCAGTTCTGAAGGTCTCCGACTTTGGCTGTTTACAAAGTTCAATCCTGTTTATTGTGATACTTTGTATTGTCTTCACCTATAGACTTCCCCTGGTTTTGGAAGACTGCTTGTATGACCATATTTCTCTTTAAACTGCACTTCCCAACACTCTCTATGTGTACTGCACTCAAATCTGAGAGGTCATCATATTCATCTCTAAGTGGCTCCTTATCTAGGCAAAATGTTGCTTATCCTCTGGAGGCATCTCTACCAGCAAATATTCTGTCCATATGGCCCTGTGGGGCCGTAGAACTCGCTGCCTTTAGTCACGTCAAAGAATTTCCCATTGACCGCCAGCAGGATATGCGGGATGCAGGACCCCTCATACTGGCTCAGCTGTTCCAGGCTGAAGTCTTGCTTCTTCAGGTGCTGCAGGGACGCCGCGGGGCTTGTTCAGCAGCTCTTACCCCAGCCTCCCCCTGCTGCAGTTGCTGCCACTTGCTCTTGCTGCTGCTCCCCAGGTGCCTGGCTTCAGGTTCCTATTGCCTGCTGCCATCAGTGCTCAACAGCGTCTTCCTAATCAGTTGATCCTTGAAAAGGGAAAGGGGCACCAAGACAATTCAGTAGGGGAAGAATAGTCTTTGCAGTGAATGGTGCTGAAAAGAACTGGATAGCCAGTGGAAAAGGATGAATATAAACACTTGTCTCACACAGTACTCACAAAATTAGCTCATCTCGAATCAAAGACCTGAATGTATGAGCTGCAACTATAAAATTCTTCAAAAAAAAATGTGGGAGAATGGGACCAAGCGTGAGGCAGGAGGATTGCCACGGGTTTGGGACCAGCATGGCTTGTATAGTGAGTTCAAGGCCAGCCCAAATTACATAGCAAGACTATCGTTTAAAAAAAAAAAAAATATATATATATATATATGTGTGTGTGTGTGTATATATATATATATACACACATATATGTATATAAATATATAAATGTTTGTGTCCTCAGATTTATCACAGGTTTCTTATAATTATATATGATGTCAGAACCCTGAGCAATAAAAAATAAACTGGAGTGAGCCACGAGTATAGCTCAGTGGCACAAGTACCTGCCTGTCATGGTCAAGGTCCTGAGTTCAATTTCTGGTACCAAAAAACAAAACAAAACAAAACAAAACAAAACTACATTAATCAGAATTAAAAACTTGTGCTTCAAAGGACACCATTAAATAAGAGAAAATAGTAGCAAAGCATGTATCTGATAAATAACATTTTATCTAAAACTTTAAAAAATTCCTATAGCTTAGTAATAATAAAAAGGAAATAATCTAATTAAAAAATGGACAGGGGATCTGAATGGACATTTCTTTATGATGCACACTGTCATTAGTTAGCAGGGAAATGCAAATCAAAAACACAATGAGAACTTAAGCACAATGAGAGCCAACCACTAGGATGGCTGGAATAAAAAACATCATATAGAGTATGTATGGAGAAGCAGTTTGAAAAACACTTTGACAGTTCCTCAGACAATTGAATTTAAAGTCACCATATGGCTTGGAACCCCGGCCCTCAGGACTTCTGGTATATCCCTGGCCCTAGAGTTACTATGTGACCTAGCAATTCTACTCATAGGTTTTTTACCCCAGAGAAATTACACCATCTAAGGAGGAACTTGTATGTGACTATAGTACTTATAGCAACAGTATTCACATTAGCCGAAAGTGGAAACAGGTGTCCATTAACTTATGAATGGATACACAAAATGTGGTATATCAGTACAATGGAATATTATTTGAAGTATCAGTATCAATATACATTCTACAATGTGGATAAACTTGAAAACATACTAAATGAAAGAAATCAATAACAAAAAACCCACATATTGTATCTCTCCATTTATATGCAAGTCTAGAATAGAGATTAGAGTATAGAGACAGATTGTAGATTAGTGGTTGCTGAGGGCTGGGAAAAGTAGGTAGGATCATAGAAATAAAAAGAGAAGGATAAGAGATTCTTTTTTTAAGTGAGATGATGTTCTTAAATTGACTGCGGTGATGGTTGTACACATGCTAAAAGTATACTGAATATACAATTTTAATAGATGAATTTTAAGGTATGTGAATTACATCTCAAAAAAGTCCTCCACCCCTATCTTTTAGATAAGATCTCACTATGTAGCCCAGGCTGGCCTTGAACTCACAGTGCTCTTCCTGCCTCAGCCTCCCAAACGCTGGCATCACGGGTGTGTGCCACCAAGCCTGACTCTTTTTTTTTTTTTTTTTTTTTTTTTAGATAGGGTCTTGCTAGGAGTCCATGCTGGTCTTGAACTCACTATGTAGCCCAGCTGGCTTTGATTTGAAACAATCCTCCTGCCTCAGCCTCTCAAGTGCTAGGATTATAGGCTTTTGCTACTGTATCTGACTTTCAACAAAGCTGCTTTTAAAAAGCAACCTTAGATGAAATGTAGAGCCTGGGAGTGTAATTCAGTGGTAGAGCACTTGCAGTATTTGTAAAGTCCTGGGTTCAATCCCAAACATGGCAAAACAGAATGAAGACAAATGTCACCAGAGGACATCACTTTGTTCCAATAAAACTTTACGGGAAATTTTGAATTTTATGTAAATTTTACATGAGGACTCCCCACCTCTCTTTAAAGACAGGGGGTCTCTTTATGAAATTCAGACTGGCCTTGAATTCCCAGTGATTTTCCTACCTCGGCCTCCTGAGTGCTAGGATTACAGGCCTATGCCACCACGTGCTACTGAGGATACTTTTTTTTAACCATTAAAAAATGTAAAAATCATTCTTAGCTCTCATACTGCCCAAGAATGGGTGACAGATTGAATGTGTCCTGTGGGCCATGGTTCATTGAGCTCTGATCTAAGTTTATATTTGATGAATGTTGTAAGGGGGTATGAGAGACTGGCCTGTAGGATAAAGGAATTTTGTATAACATTTCTTCAGGCGTAATTTTGCCTTTCTCTTTTTCTCTTTTAAAACCTTTCTCTTTTTCTCTTTTAAAAATGGTCTCCAGATCTAAGAATGATGGACAGTGTGACAATCAAAAATACCTATAGTCCCAATACTCTGGGAGGCTGAGACAGGAAGAATTGTAGGTAGTTTGAGCCCAGCCTGGGCACCTTAGCAACTTAGTGACACCTCTCTCAAAATTAAAAAAAAAGTCTTTAGACGTTGTCAAGTGTCCTGGTAGAGCACCCTCCCTGCTCCTGTTTTTTCTTCTCGTTTCTCCCACACATGGATAACCACTGATCTGTCAGAAAGGATAGCAGTAGTGGCCTTAACAGAAGGAGAATAATACAGTGCAAAGTTTAGTAAACTTTAATGTGTACCAAAATGATGCGAGGATCTTGGTAAAAAATTATGTGGGTTCTGATGCAGTAATTCTATTGTGCAATGAAGAGCTTGCGTGTCTAACAGAACCCTCAGGTGATACCAATGCCACTGGTCCAGGGACCACACTTTGAATGGCAGAACAGTAGTAGGAAGTACATGGACTTTGTTTTTGTTTACAGTGCTGGGGATCAAACCCAGGGCTTCGAATATGCTAAGTACAGGCTGTTAGACGGAGCTATATCCCAGCCCAAGTGCGTGGGCTTTGAAATAAAACAGATTTAAACTTGACTTTCACCTACACTACTTCTTTCTTGAACGTATTTAAGCTCTCAAGACCTCAGTTTACACATCCATAAAATGGGATTAACAGTACTGGCCCTGCACAGTTGTTATTGTAAGGATTTGTGAAAAGCCTAGAGCCTGGCAGAAAGGGACAGTTAAAACTATAATTGGCCTAAGGTAGGAGGCTTGGGTCACCTTGGGTACTGCCCTCTTGTGATTTGTTGTCTTTGCATTTTTCTGAACTTTAAATTCCTGTGGAAACTCAGTATTTGTAAATGATGTTTGAATATTCTATTAAAAGTAACAGTAGTTTGATTTTTATTTATTTATTTTTCTGGAGACAGGATCTCACTGTATAGTCCAGGTTGGCCTTGAACTCACTGTTGTAGCTCAGATTAGCTTTGAACTCCTGGCAATCCTCCTGCCTCAGACTCCCGAGTGTTGGGATTTTAGGCATGCACCACTAAGCCCAGCAATAGTAGTTTGATTTACGATGATAGGAAATTAGAGAAGTGATTAATCTTCTTCTGCTGCCCTATTTTTATGCTGTACATTAACTGGACAAGGTGCTGATGTAAGGAAATATGCAGGTGTAGATGCATTTTGAAAAAAGGAAGAGAGATGATACTTGTGAAATTTGTGGCTTTATTTTGGTGTCTGTAAAAAAATTTTTTTATTTGTTTTGAGACAGGATCTTACTATGCAGTTCAGGCTGGCCTTGAACTCACAACAGTCCTTTGGCCTCAGCCGTTTGAATGCTGAGATTACAGGCATGAATCACCACAGCCGCCTCATGGCTTTATTAAGGTCAGATGTTGGTGTCTTGCCAAGGAAGACTCAATTTCTGAACCAGTGGTAGTTAGCTTATGAGTCATGTTATTTTATGGGAATAAGTTCAGACTTTTTGCTGCAGAAATGGAGAAAAATTTCTTTCTTGTACTACTTGCTGCATTGCACAATTGGCTTGATGCTTTGGAAGATTTTTCCACTTGAAGGATTTGATATTTGTCATCTTGAGAAAGTGGGTGCTGAATGTAATTTGCCAGGAGGTTAAATGGTTGTGTTATTTCTTATCTAGGCTGGAGTTTTACTCTAATAATTCAATCTATCACTAAGAAGAGCCAAATATGAAAAATTTCTCAAAATTGAGTGTGGGAGAGTCGAATATATTTTACATTGGAAACAATGCCTTCTCCTGTTGGTTAACATCCTAAATGTTTTCACATACCCAAGTAGGATTATGATCAGACTGAATGCCAGAATTATAAGTCATTCCAACATGCAAGTGGGCATAGATTGTCCATAACAGAAGGAACATTCACAAGGGGGAAACAGGAAGAACAGCTGTGGTATTTTCAGTAAGATCTCTCTTAGACTCCCTAAATTTAGGCAAATGATCCCCTTTGAAGTTGTGAACTCCATGAGGGTAGTGTGGTTATTTCATTACTAAACTATACACACTAGTAAGATGATAGGACTCTCTATGAGTGCATTGAGAAACTTCTTTCTCCTTCTCCTTCTCCTGGTTGTTTTTGAGCTCACTATGTAGCCCAGGCTGGCCTCAAATACACACTGATCCTCTTGCCTCAGCCTCCCAAGTGCTGAGATTATAGGCGTGCGCCACCACAACCCGCTCTTTCTCTTTTCTTCTGATGTGTAGTCAGAGGCGTTATCCATTGTGCAGCTGTCTCTTTTCTTTTTGACAGTACTGGTAATTGAATTGAGGACTTTGCACATGCTAGACAAGCGCGCTAGTACTGAGCCCCTCCCCCCACCTTGTTTATTTATTTTGTAAAAAGTTGAGACAGAGTCCCGCTAAATTGGTAATCTTCCTGCCGCAGACTACTGAGTAGTTGGGGTTATAGGCATGTACAACCATACCATAAACGCTTCTGTTCTAATTATAGAAGAAAGGCTTTCATCTCCTGTTTTACTGCTTACATCCTGTGGGTGTAAGCCGTACTCAGAGAGCATGGTTACCACTGCTCGGGTCTTGGTCATGGATGGGTGGGGTGAACAGTGAGCATGTGTGAGCTTGTGAAGAGCATGAACAATGAAGCAGGATGTATGCTATTCAGTGCTGCTGTCTCCTGTCTGCTCTTTTATGGGAGGAAGGGCTGGAAACAGCCTGTGCCAGGTACAGTGCTTAGTGCTTCAAATGCATGATCTTGTTTGATACAACACAGATGCATTGATTTATTTGCTCAAAAAATATTTACTGGGGGAAAAAAAAAAGAAAAGAAATATTTACTTGGCTGGGGTTGTAGCTCAGTGGTAGAGCTTTTGCCTAGCATGTGCACCCCTAGTAATTCAATAAAGGATGGGCAGAAGGAAGGAAAGGAGGGAGGGACAGAAGAAGCAAGGACGGAAAAAAGAAAGAAGGGGAAAAAAAAGAAAATTTAATTTACTGAGTTCTCACATTACTTTGGGCATGGATACTGTAGTTGGTTTTATTTAGGGGATGAGGGACCAGGGGGAAAGGAGGTGCTGACAGAGTAACATTAAGTATCAGCGGAGCTGGACCTGGTGGCACATACCTGTCATCCCAGTGATTCAGGAGGCTGAGGCAGTTGGATTGCAAGTTTGAGCCCAGCCTGCATAATTTAGCAAGACCTTGTCTCAACGTAAAAAATAAAAAGACCTGGGAATGTAGTTCTGTGATAGAGCACATGTGAGTTTGGCTCCTAATACTGCCACAAAAAAAAAAAAAAAGAAAAGAAAAGAAAAGAAAAGAAAAGAAAAGAAAGTAAGTCTCAGTGGATAGATGGGGGTGTCCACCTTTTATTTTGCAAGAAAAAAGAGGACAGGGACCTGTAAGTAATGAGAGACTAAGTGGGCACATCAGTCACATACCACATAGTGTTATTTAAGCATGCACTCTGGTCATGTAAAACTTATAATGGAGCTGAAAGTTCCAGTTGCCTAGTATTTTTACTGTAGTAGGCTGCACCATCTAGGTTTGAATATGTGCCCTCTTTTGTTTCTACAATGATGAAATCATGCAGTGACATGTTTCACGGAACATACCTTTTCCTTACGAGATGCACGACTACAATTTGATAACAACCAGTAAGGCCTTCAGTTTCTTATTTGAACCTCACAATGAAGTTTTCAAGTAAGTTGAGCAAGTCTTAGTTTGAGTTCCTTATTCGGGACACAGATGCAGCATAACCTAGAGGTTGTGACTGTGCACTTGCGGGGCGGGGGGTGGTGTCAAAGCCCTGGAGCTGCCTCTGATGAGCGCAGCAACCTCAGATGAGTTGTTTCACCTCCCACATACCTCTAGTTTCCTCATCCGTAAAATGGAGAGTGTAATGATTCTTGGTTTTTTTGGTACCGAGGATTGAACTCACGACCCCATGCTGGCCAGGCAGGCACTTAAGCCACTGAGCTAAATCCCCGTTCCGAGTGTAATGATTCTTATAATGTTGTTGCAAGGATTTGAATTGAGTTATTATTAGTAAGCATTCAGAATAGTACCTGGCCCAAGTATACACAGGTTTGTACATACAAATACTTTAAAGGAAACCAGTCCAGAGGCCCTCTTCATTTTTCTCCCTTTAGCGTTCCCTGCTGTACTTCCTTATCTGTGCTCTTTGTTCTGGGCCTGTTGTCCTGGCCACTCTTTCTTGAAAGTGTCACTGTTTCACACTGCGGTGCCTGGACCTGAACTCTTTTTCCCACCAGTGCCCTGGCATGGCTGTACTTATTTTCCTCCTGTGCTGTATGTTTTGCTCTCTTTTGTGCCGACATCACACAGCTGCTAAGGTGTGGGGCTGTGATTTGAACTCGGGACACCTATCTTTCAGGGTCAATCCTTCTTCCACCATGGTGTGCCACCCAAATAGGAAGTTCAAAGTAGAAAAGGAAAGAAAACATTCTTTCTAGAGAGTGTATTTGGTAAACAGGAAAAATAAGATAGAAGTAGAACTTTCAAAGAACTTCCTAACTCAGCAGCTATTTGCCAGTGACCTTGTTTTATTTATTGTACTTGGTGTAAGATACTATCTCAAAACTATTTTGTGCATTTGTCAGTAGGCTTTTAGCAGGGTGAAAGACATGACTAACAATTCTTGCTGCCTTGCCTAGATGTCTCTTTTGTTGTTTTTTTTAAATTACATGCACATTTTACATAAGTGAATCTTTTTCACTTGCCCATGGTTTCTTTGGAATTACTTACCTTTGCGTCTAAAATGAAGCTTACTGTGCAAATTAAATATTTTCTCATTGCACATTTCACATGCTTTATAGTAGGCTGGTCTTGCCCTGTGTTCAACCTGGTATCTTGTCATAGCATTTGGTGTATCCAGAGATAGCAGTTAACATGTGTACTTTGAGACTCATATAAGGATGCTTTGAAAGTGTCTGCATCTGTTCAGATGACATTGTTTCATTTTCTTTAACTTTTTGGAAGGCTCCTACCCCATAATTCTGTTTTGGAGCAGCTCACTTTTTTTTTTTTTTTTTTTTTTTTTTGAGACAGGGTTTCACTATACAGTTCAAGTTGGCCTTGAACTTACTAAGTAGTCCAGGCTGACCTCATGGTGATCATCCTGCCTCAGCTTGCTGAGTGCTGGGATTACAGGTGTGCGCCACCACACCTGGCCTAGCAGCCCACATTTAAGGCATTGCAACATACAGAAAAAATAATGAGAGGAAAGAGGATAAGAGATAATAAGACACACACACACACACACACACACATATCAAACAAGGTTGTGTTATTGTTGAGAGGAGGAATCACCATGTGGTGGGGTAGGAATGCTGTGGTTGGGGAAATGTTGGAATTGGTAGGTTCAGGCTAGATGTTGGGGACCTATAAAGGCCAGGTTAAGCAACTTGTATTTATCAGATACAGTGGGAGAACTTGGAGGTTTTTTTTACTAGAAACATGCTTTTTAAAGTGATCATCATGCAGAATGATTTGAGATGTTTGGGGGTCAGGGTGTGGAAACTTTGGGAAGAGGGAGCCTCGTTAAAAGACAAATGCCTTGGGTTGTGGGGGCATAGCTTAGTGATGAGTGCCTGCCTAGCCTGTATAAGAAAATGAAACAGATAAATGCTTTGGGTGGATATTGAATTGAAATCCTGATAGGAACTGGGTTCTGTCATGTGTGCTGGTAGTTAGCTACTTGAGATACTGAGGCAGGAGGATAACTTGAGGCCTGGAGTTTGTGGCCAATCTGGACAACATAGTGAGTCCAGGTTGGATATTGGAGACCTTAAAAAAATTCTTTTTTTGCTGTGAGTGCTGGTGTATACCTGTAATCCCAGCACTTGGGAGGCTGAGGCAGGAGGAGAACTGTTAGTTCAAGGCCAGCCTGAGCTACATAGTGAGTTCAAGGCCAGCTTGAAATGCATAGCAAAACCTTGTTCCAAAAAACAAAAAGACAAAACAAAACAAAACAAAAAATCAGGGTTTTTTTGGTACCAGGGATCGAACTCAAGACCTTTTGCATGCCAGGCAGGCACTTATGCCACCGAGCTAAATCCCCAGCCCCAATCAGGGCTTTTTTTTTTTTTTTTTTTTTAAATAACCCTGATACCAGTGGAACCAGCTGGGATCTGGGACAAAACTATGCCAGTGTAACAGCTAGTGAATCCTAGAGCCAGTCTTTCATGACCAAGAATGGGCAAGCCTAAATTCAAAGGGCAGCAAGTTGGGCAGAGTTGGGCTCAGGTCAGTAGACTTCTTCTTGTCTGGTCCCCATGCAGTCAGGGCATCACTGCTGTAAATTCAGTGAAAGCTCTAAACTAGGATTTGAACCCAGCCTCCAGGCAGAGGTCCTCTGTGTTACTCTGGCAGGCCATTGCTTTCCTTGACCTGAGTTCTTCATCTGAAAAGTAAGGAGATCAACTTAATTTCAAAGGCCTTCAGCTTCAACATTCTGAAGTGACCTGGGCACAAAGGACCTGCTGTACTTTGTATTTCCTGTTTGCCTTCTTAGTAGGAAGTCATCTCAGGATTTGAACACGGAGGTGTGAGAAAAATCTGTCAAAGACAGGGAGACTGTTGTTTAGGAATAAGAGCTGGAGTCCTGATGGAAGTGGGTAAATTGGCTTGGGAAAAGCCTCACCATTGCCATCTGTTCCCCAAGTGATCTTGGACTTACCTCTTTTAAACCTCAGTTGCCCTGTCTGTGAAATGGGGAGAACAGTATAGTAGTTTCCTTACATGGTTGTTTGAAACATGAGAGAGTGTATCTTTTTCAGACACTGGGTCTAGTACCTGACCCACAGTAAGCATTTGGTAAATGTTAGCGCCTGTGCTTTGTTACTGGTTGGGGTGTAGGAACAAGGAGGAAAAATCTCATGCTCGAGGCAGTATGAATTTTCTCTGTTAATCACCTCCTTCATTTTCTTTGAACCTTTGTTGTTGTTGCTGCTGTTTTGAGACGGGGTCTACCATATGCAGTTCAGGTTGACCTTGAACTCACTGTGTAGCTCAGGCTGGCCTTGAGACAGTCCTCCTGCCTCAGCCTCCCATGTGCTGGGGTTACAGGCATGTGTCACTGGGCCCTGCTCTTTGAAGCCAAGTTATCCATGCCTTTTTAATTGTAAACCTCTAAACGCTAAGTTTCCTAAAGAGTTTATGCCATATTCCTGTTGAGGGATCTTTTTTGTAAAGTGTAATATAATTTGATCTCTGTTTAGCTTGGTGTCCACTGTGATAGTAGAATTTTTTTTCTGAGTTCTGCTGTCTGTAGTTACTTATTCTCCATTCTTTTGTCCCAACGTGTCATTTTGGTATGCCTTCTTTTTTCTTTTTGATGACATCTCTAATTACTCATGCTTGTTTTGCATTCCTGTCCAAGAACACTCTTAGTGCTTGTTTATTTTAATTTTGGACGTGAAAGCAGTTGAGGTTTTAAAAACTCAGCATTGAGTTTTCTCAGAACTGCTAAACTTTAGCCTGCTAGGGATGAGGCTTCTCTGGCTTGTTATAGGATGAGATGTTCTCTATTTTAGTTTGTGCTTTGTATAATTTAGATCGTAAATCCACATTTTTAGGAGATTTTTAGCACACATTTATTACTAAACTGCTAATTTGAAAGGGAAAAGTCTTTAGTCAAACCTTTAGTTATAGTGCTTAGATTCAAGTTGCTTGTCGCGGTTTAGGAGTCATTGTTGTACCACTAGGTGGCGGCAAAGCACATCATTTCCAAAGACACTGGGCCTTTCCCACTTACAGCTCTTCCACTGCTATTCCCCTTTTTCTTTGTCAAATTTAGACCTAGCTTTGGAAAATTCACAGAAACTCTATTAGTGGGTTGTGTTGCTTATGATTTCTCCATCCACGTTGCTAGTTTTAATCTTCTAGTTAGTGTCAGTAGTTTGGCTAGTTTGATTTATATAAAACTTAAAAATGAATGATTATTCATTGAGTAATTATTAAACTTATTTTAACTGATCTTTGGTTTTAAATCCCCCAACAGTGCATTTACTAACCACCCTACTCATATTGATTTTGGGATTGAATTAGTCTCATAAATATGTTGGAAGAAAAGTCTATGCAGCCCATAGTAATTCTCATTCCTCTACAGAAATTTTTACCAGTCTTACTCACACAGCACCCCCACACCATGGAATTCATGCTGGCCTTGAACTCACAGTGATCCTCCTGCCTCAGCCTCCCGAGTGCTGGGATTACAGGCGTGTACCACCAGGCCTGGCTGCAACCCTATTCATACCTATACCTTACAGTGTTGTTACAGTGTCACATCACTGTTGACTGTGAAACTGGATCAAAATGTTAAGCTACAAACAGAAACAAAATGTTCCATTTTTTCTTTTTTCAGGCTAGGGTCTGGGTACTGCCTAAGTAAGTTAGTTTGCACAAATGGATGATGCTCTGGTTTTATTGTGGGATTTTTTTTTTACTGGTGCTGGCAATCAAATGCAGGACTCCATCCATTTTAAACACATGCTCTATTACTGAGCTATGCTTCCACACCCAGCCCTATTGGGAGCTTTTTGAAGAAATTCACTCTTACATATAAACTACAATTTTTACAATGTCAGCATAGGCATAGCAAGTTGGGTACTACCTGTCATAGTTGTCTTTCATAGTCTGCTAGTTTTGCCTGATATCTGGGCAGTTAGAATATAGTGCTATGTCTTATCTGCACTAAATTTATTACGTTTCCTATTCATAGCTCTGTACAAAAAAAATTTTTTATGGTCTTTTTTTGAGGAAAGGTTTCACTATATGGTTCATGCTGGCCTGGAACTTAGCCCAGGATGACCTTGAACTTGCGGGATCCTCCTTCTTCAGCCTCCCAAGTGCTGGGATCACAGGCATGCACCACTGCACCCAGCTTTCTGCAGAATTTTTATTTTCAGTATTTTGAACCTTTGTCATGACTGATAATCACTGATTATCAGCAGGATGTTCAGTGCTAAAAACTTCTACTTTTCAGCAGCACTACACTTACCTTTTTTTTGTCGTCACATTAGAGAGTTTATTGTTATGTAGTCAATTCTTGATTATGAGGAGTAAGGGTCGTGATAGCAAAATCTGAGTAAGGAAAAGGAATGTAGAAACCACATATAAATGAAGCATTAAATGTCATTTCCACCCTAATAATGATTAAGATGCAGAGTAGATTAAAGGATTAACAGAAAATCATTATAGCAATGAAAAAAGTGCTACATGGTTTATACAAAAGCATCTCAAGCTCAAAGTCTCAGAGGGTGGTATCTGTCTTGAAAGACTACTTGATGACTGCAGAAGTGGTGACCCAAAGAAGTTAAGTGACTTACCCTGCACAGCAGGTTTGGGTGTTTTGTAGCTATTTGACCAGGCTATGATTGCTCTCATGTTGTGAGCTAAATTCCACAGCTACAGATTGTCTTCTTTGCTCTTGAGGGGATTGTTTTACTCTTATAGCACCATAATTGTCATGTTTCTTTTTACTTTATCATCTGTCAGCCAACTTTGAAGCAAGTACATCTTCTTCCTTCACAGAATCATTGCACCTGGGGTTTGCACAGGGCACAAGAGATTTATCGATAAAGACAATGGGGCCTAGTTGAATTCTGTGGTTCACTTAAGTCAAGGACTCGTGTGTGGTGGGCGGAGCAAGTCCAGGATCCAGATCTCCGCTCTGGGTATACTGCTGGTCCCGTAACTGTTCTCTGTGTTGTCAGTGGCAAAGATGCCAGAAATTGCAAACATAAGGACTTTCCTGCTCCTAAAAAACTACAACTCATTTTGTTTTGAAAAACTAGAGATGTAGCAGAGCTTAAAATCTCCATTTTGTGGCTTCCAAGGTGCTGTGATTTGTTTCTTACTAGTCTTTTTTGTTCTGTGGAAATTTTTCTTCTTTGGTTCTTTGAGATTTAGATTTCTTTGCCAAGGTATTTTTAGAGAAAGGAAATCAGTATGTGTCACCAAAAGGAAAAATGTATACCTTAAGGCCTAGTTATGTAATTAGAATTTTAATAAGGAGTGTCATAAATTCTTACTTCATTGAAATGATTACTTACAAGTCTGTTCTACTCAGAAGCCTCATCTAGTTATTATCATCATTATCATCAGCATCACCATCCAACCACAAGTATCTATGGAGTGTCCCCAGATTATGCAGCACTTGCTTGGGTGGTAGGAGACATAAAGACTGTGTGTGTGTGTGTGTGTGTGTGTGTGTACATACGTGCAGGCCTGCATATGTGTGCATGTGTGTCTGTTTGAGTCTATGTTAGCCCTTCCCTTCCAGGAGTTTGTGATCTGCAGAGCTGGAGGAGAGGCAGGAATCTTAGGGAAAGGCAGATTCCCCATTTTTCCTTATATGTGAAGTACATTCTGACTTGTACATGATAATGGAGATGGGGAAGGCAAGGAATCTCAGAAGGGTCAGTGACAAATAAATAGAAGCATGCTTACAGATACACAGGGAGTTATAGTGAGGTAGGGTAATTGGTTGAAGGAGGGAAAAAGCAATTGGTGAATAACTTTGAAACCAATTCAAATAGATTTGGTACAATAACAGAGATGGTTTTAGTTGATTATGGGAGACAGGGCAACAGATTGGAGTTGGGGTTTTTTACAAAGAGGAGGTTTCAAGGTTTGGATCTTGCCCGGAGTGTGATAAGGGAGTAGGATTCAGGATTGCCAGGGAAAAAACAATCTCTTTCTCTCTCTCTGTATCTCTGTCTCTGTCTCTCTTCCTATGATTTTGTTTCTATTTGAGGATCTCTTTCTCCCTCATGTTGAGAAATAATGCATGTGTAGGAGTAGTGTATCCTTTAATTACAAAAGGAAATAGTGGGATGGTTTCCCAGTTTAAGCTCCTGAGATAGAAGAACCTCCTCTTGTGGCATGGCAAAAACACATCCTTAGCAAAGAATGTTGGTTTTACACCAGCATTACCACACTTTTAAATTCTTAATACATTAATCAGAAGAGCTTTTAATGGAATTCATTATTCATGTACTACACAGCAAAATCATTTTTGTAACTTTTGGAGGTAATAAAAGTGGAATAGAAGGCCTCGTGCACACTAGGCAAGTGTTCTACTGCTGAGCTACATCACCCTCCCCTGTAGTGCTTCCCATTGTGTTTACCTTGTAAATTGAGGTATTTGACAGTAGTTTTTTAGAACAGTCAAAGTTATATTTGGGTTTGGTCATTTCAAGTACATCTTCAATCCTCAAATCTTCTATAAATCTGATCTCATAGGCCATGACTTCAGAAGTCAATTATGGATAAACATTGAGTGGGGAAATCATAGTCACTCTTGGTTTTCTATTTCTGAAATAATGGCAAACACGTGGCACATGCCCCGAGCCTGGGGAGGCACATTTCCTTATGTTGCTCTGTCTGCAAGGGAGTTAACCTTTCGACAGTTTTTATGGCAAATGCTAAGGCAGCTTGTGAGCTAATTAGAAGGAACTGATAAGCAAATGCCGGATTTGTCAGCTCTCTTTCCTCCTCTGTGGAATAGACAGCCAGTCAAATAGCATTGCTTGTGTGGCTGGTAATCAAGCCCCCCAGATCTTTATGAAACAGAATGTTGCCTTTCTCTTAGCATTTTCCAGATGTAGTCAGCTCAGTAAAGCCCAAGTTTCTCTCTGGGTATTAATTCTTAGGAATTTCACCTGTAGCATCCAAATTGGGTTCACTTCAAGAGAACTGACCTTGTCTAGCTGTGGCTTTTCCCTAATGTGTGGTCGAGTCCATCCTTACCCTGAACTGTTGTATCAGCGAGTACTGTACAGGAGGTTTGATTGTCAGTGGCTGCTGTGGCCTAAAGAAATGGATAAATGCAGTGTGGAGGCTGCCAAAGCAAAAAACAACAACAACAAAAACAAATGGCAGTTTCAGACTGAGTGGAACCCGGGCCAACTCCAAGATGGCTGTCAGTAGAAGTTATTCACAAGGCGTCTCTGCTTAATAGACCCCAATCAGCCCTGCAGGTTATTGGTGCCATTTGCTTCCTATAACAGAAAAGTGCTGCATTCTAGCTGTGTTCCTGCTGAGGAGGGTAAGTGCTTAGTGCTATTTACTTAAAACATTCTAGGTTGATAAATGACAAGTACTTCACTCTGGGTAAAGCTCGTAAATCCAGGCCCTACAAAAAATAACAAGCTGACAGCACTTAGTCCTGTTTATAAAGTTTATACACATCTATCTTTGATACAGGCGCAAGTATATATCTATGAAATTGCACTGCAGCCTGTTAAAATTACAGGAAAGCATAGCTACAAAGCCAAACAGCATGGTACTTGCAGACTCCCTCCTTCTGTCCTCTCTGCCTGAAGGGCATCTTGAGGACAGACCTGCAGTGGGGACCTTCCACATAGCAGAATCCAGACTTAACGCATCTTTCTTCCTCTCTTCTCTCTGTAAACCACCTTTGTCGCTCCTTCATGTCTCTTTTCTTCTCTCCACGAAATGAACATCTGCTCCTTAACCATCTTCCCCTTTGCTAGGATGATGTGAGGCAGGAGTCTGCAGTGGGTACAAAACAGTTGAACACTTTGGCCAGGACAAAGAACTGGTTTAAACTCACACTTCATCAGAACCAAGAACAGCTCTATTTTTTGGTAACCTGTCCAGGAAAAATAAAGAGCTGTAATAAAAAGGACTGTAAATACTGTGAGTGCAGGGCCTGAAAAACTTAGGTGCCATCAGGTGTCAGAAAAGGGACTTTAAAAAAAATCTTACAATGCCAGAGATTGAATTCCAGGCTTTGAGCATGCTGGGCAAGCATTCCACTACCAAGCCACATCCTCAACCCAGAAAGGGAGTGTTTTAAACAAAGAGAAAACGAGAGACTTGTCCCCCTCGCCCTAGCTTCTCTAAGCCCTGCAGTGCTGTTGCAGGATGCATCCCTGCTCTGATCCAGTACGTGGACTGTCTGGTTCCTGATCGGTCAGAATCATCACAGGCATCGGGTGAAGCTGCATATTCAATACTGCATTGAACATTCCGTACTGCAGATTGGATAATTATGCTGTTTGTCAGATACTAGAAAAGTGCAAAGAACATTCCTTCACTTGCAACAGCTTGCACCAAGTGGAAGACATGCTGTTCCCTTCGGCTGGCATGACCTTCCTTTCGTGAGCCCCTTCTCCACAGGCCCAGCTACCACCTGGTTTCTGAGACCTGCCAGCATCACTCAGTGAAGCCCCTCACTCAGCGAGTCCTCTGGGTCCGAGTTCTGTTCCCACAGCACCATGTTCTGTTAGCGCTTACCAGGTTCACTTTCATTATCCACTTACCTGTCTTTCCTGTCAGACACGAACAGGGACCGTGTCTTGTCCTGAACTCATCATTTATCTCCTGTGCTGAGCACAATGACTAGGATGTAGTGGGTGCTCAATAAATGTTTGTCAAATGAGTGATTGTGTGGTTAGCTCGATGAGAATTGATGGTGCCCTTTTCGATCTGTCATCCATCATCCATGGTGTGAAGCAGGACTGGGAGGCTTTAAACAGTGCCAGTTGAGAATTGAAAGGGAGGAAGCGTGGTGAGAATGAGCAATAACTACCCTTATTGAACCTTTATTTACTCTAGACTGAGCACTGCCTTAGTCTTTTTAAATGTATTAATGCACTTAATCCTTAGATCAGTCTGCTAAGACAGGTTCTGTTTATTATCCCTGTTGCAAAGCACAAGGAAGTTCAATAACTTGCCTCCAAGGTTATGCAGTGACAGTGCTGAGATTCATACCAATAGTAGTAACTATCACTTATCTATGCCTTTTAGACGAGTTCCTGGAATTAAGCCTTAATGTCCTGAGCCATTCGTCTTACGTAAAGATTTAACCTATTGCCTATCTACAGTGGTATTAATTATGTTTTATCTTTGGGATACTGGAGGAAATAGTCACTAGATAACTTTCTGTGATTTGTGGTTCAGGTGTGAGACCTGGAGTTGTAAGACAGTTGACAAAGAATTGGGTTTAAGTGATACTTTTGGTCCTTTTTGAAACAGCAATATTCTCCTGCAACAAAGTCCTATACTGTTTTTATTTCCTATAAAGACACTCGATACTCTTTTTTGCCTCTGGACCTTTGCATGCACTATTCCTTCTGTTTGGAACACACTTCTCTGCTGACTTTCCTTTAATGCCCAATCTGTACGTGGCTTCCCTTTCCCACTGGGTCAGTTTCCCTATCCTCCTGAGTAGAGAGATCCCTTCCCAGGGCTTCCTAAAGCCACTTGATGTCCTTGTGTCCCTCACAAGTGATGTATTGCTAAAACCTCAGCTAGAGTTTATTATACATGTGGGCTGAGAGTCGACCATCTTCTAGGCCTGTGAGATTGGAATTCATCTCTTCTTTTCCATTTAGCCATGGCACCTTGGGTGGTGGTCAGACAATGTGTGTTCACCAAATATTTGTGGAAGGGGTGGATGTACTTCCAGTCCTTGAGCCTTGAGGTTTTGAAGTAACCCAGTCAGCTACATTGGACAGCCACTGTTTGCCTTGTCTTATGTGCACATACTTGCTGGGCACTGTGGAGAACAGGAAGATGACTAATGCTGCTCCTAGTCAGAGGTACTTCCAGCCCAGGGAGACCTTCAGATGACAGTGAGTCACTTTACAGCATCTGTACACTACAGCAGACCAGAGATAAAACCAAAGATGAACTGGCCAAAGAAGCCCCATCCCCAACCCAAGACCTCTTTTCCACTGGATCTTGAAAACTATCTGAAGCAACTGTGACCATGGCTCTTGTTTGAGAAGTAGAGAACCCAAATTTGAAAAGTTTGAGAAGTAGAAACCCAAATTGGAAAGACCTAACATCTCTTGGACATTTGGGCAAGGGCATGTTGAAAAGTAGAGCATCATGTAGAGAATATGTTGAAGCTAGATTTAGTCAAAGAGAAATCTTCTTAATTGCTTAAAAGCAGAATACTTTATTTTATGGTTATTTTGGGGGAGACAGGGTCTCATTATGTTGCCTAGGAATTCCTGGGCTCAAGGGATCCTTCTGCCTTAGCCCAGAACATTTTATTTTATAAATGGAGGGCTTTAAATCAAATATATTTAGGGCATCTCTATCTGGTTTCCTTGGGCAGCTTAATATATATCATCTAAAACTTCATTGCTCATCTACTTCCCACAAACACGCTCCTTCTCCTGTGTTCCATCTCTCTACTTTAGTGGAACCGCCTGGTGTTTAAGCCAGAAGCACTTGGTGTCCTTCTTGATTCTTTCTCTTCCATTCCCGTTCAGGCACCAGTTTTATGACTGCCTCTTTTCCATTTCTCAGACCGTCTTCTCTCCTGCCCATCCCCTTCCCTATGGCTGAAATGATTTCCTTTTTATCTTTCCTCCCTATTTTTCTTTTCTATACTGAGGACTGAACATAGGTCCTTGTACATGTAGACAAGTGGTCTCACTGAGCTGAGATCCCAGCCTTTCTTTGTTTAGAGACAGAGTTTGGTCTGTAGTTCAGGCTGGTCTTGAACTGACTTCGTAGCCCCGGCTGACCTCAGACTCTCAATGATCCTGTTTCAGCCTCCCAAGTGCTGGGATTACATTCATACACCACCACATTTGGCTTTTTAAAATTTTTATTTTTATTTGAGACAAGGTTTTGTTAAATTGTCCTGGCTGGCCTGGAACTTGTGATCCTCCTGCCTTAGCCCCTGGAGTGGCTGGGATTATAGGCCTGTGTCACCATACCCAGTGTGCACTTCTTGATCTAGGCTTCCTCCTACTTATTCTCCACCTGGTTGTAAGAGCATGTCTGGAATGTGGATCTAATCCTGTCACTCCTTTGTCCAGGAGTCCTACAAGCATCTGTGACTGTCAGGCTGAAAGTGAGCCTGCGGTCCAGCATCTAGCGCCCCTTCCTGAGCCCAGCTGACAGTTTCAGCTCTGCAAGATGATGTGTGGTTCCCTGTAGAGATCTTGACTTTTTAAAAGATATATTTCCTCCCCCTTGTTATGGAACTCTTACTTGTTCTTACAACCCTTCTCTGAACCAAGGTCTTGTCTGTTTGTCCTGTGGGGACCCTGCTTCCATCATTTTGCAGCCTCTGTGTCTGACATTTGCTTGCATACAGGGTGTGCTCTGCACACGCGAGCACACTGCAGCATGTGCGCTGCAGTACTTGTTGAAAGAAAAAATGAGAAGTAACAGGCTTTAATTCACATGGAGCTATTAATGAGCCATATCGGCCTCTTCTGAGAATGGGTTTTGTTTTAGACGCTAGTCACCTGCTGGGAATGGTGGACAGCAAGATAAGAAGATCACCAAGCAGGGAAAGAGGCGCTCAAGGGACTGGGAGTTGCCTGCTTTGGATCATCATGCTAAAGAACAGGGGAGCTTGGGCAGGCTGCTGAATCTGTGACTTAGTTTCCCTATTTGTACACAAAAGACATGAGTCTACAATAGGTAACTACTCAGGCCCATATCCAGCTCTGACAGTATGCATCTTCTTTGCACTAAAGTTAAAATTTTAAGTAGGAAGAAGACTCCTAAGTAGGGCATTCTGAAGTGTAGTGAGAATTCTTTTCCTCCTCCTTGTTTTATTGCAAGCTCTATGGGGAGAAAGACATTGTCTTTTAGCATTCAACAACGATAATTTTGCATTTTAAAAATGAAGTAGAAAAGAATACAGGAAAATTGCATTAATACAATATTATGCTTGAGGATTTAAATTCCCAAGTCTGGAAATCCACTCATCATTCCCTTGGCAACTTTCCTTCCATGCACCGCACATCCTCCTTGCAGACCGCCCCTTTGTGCCAGCACACAGCCTGACCATGGCCTGCAGTTCTGGGAACCTGGGAGTCATTACCTGATCCTCTTGGCCCTTCAGTGTTTTAACTTCTCCAAGTTAATGCCTGTTCTTTAGTGGTACATTATCTCCTAGCAAGGTAGGCATCTATAATTTATATACTGTGTGCTAGCTTAAAATAGAGACAAGAGGATAATCAGCATCCTGAAGCTTCCAGTTTTCTAAAATAACATTTCTTCAGTGAAGTCAGCCTGTAGGAATTAAAACTTGCCATGAATTAAAAAACCCTTTGTCCAACTATCAGACAGAGAAGTGGGCAAGTCTATTATTCCACCTTATAAAAGGGGAACCAAGTTTTAAGAATAAAACTCATTATTTTGTTTATTTTATCCATTCAAAATAACCTCTAAAGATTCTAGTCTTTGTGGTTAGTCGTCCAGGGGTCCCATGGTAGTCAGAGAGAAGAGGACCAGAGGCTGCAGAACAGATGGCATAAATGCCCCAGTGGGGGCAAAAACCAGCAGGCCCCTCAACCCGTTGTCTGCTGCAGTCTCAGTGCCCTGCTACCTGGATTGCTGACTTTGCCAACACAAGGAAGGGATGCCTCTCCTGTTGAGGGCCTCAGAGATCACATTATTCATGCACATCTATTAAAAATAGAAGGTCGACTTGAAAACTCCCCTGTAGAATCAAGTCAGTCATATATCAGGGGTCTAACTTATTTTTTCCTCTTGCTTTTATGAGTTACTAAACCTTTCTCTTTTTTTCTATTTCTTTTTGTTATATATCTTAAGTGTGCTTTGGGTGAAGACCTCTCTCTCTCTCCCTCCCCCCCGTGTCTTTCTCTCTCTCTCTCTCTCTCTCTCTGTCTCTTTGTCTCTCTCCTTCTTCCTCTTTGAACCCAAGGCTTCATATATGCTAAGCAAGCATTGAGCTACATTCCCACCTCCCCATTTTTTAAAGTTTATTAATATGTATTTTCAGTACCTAATGTTTACATTCATGTTAGAGAGTAGGTGCTTGTACTTAATTCTTTGAGATAGGTACTTAATTCTTAATTCTTTTTCACCCCTACCTTTCTCTTTCTTCCATCCTTTTTCCATTTGCCAAAGATCAATCTCCTGTTTACTGTTGTCTTTTATTTTTAAAATTACTCATGTTTTGGGATTCTCATATAAGAAAAGTTATTAACATTATGGTTTTTAGGGTGCTTCCATTTTCCTACAAATGACGCAAATTTATCCTTCTTTACACCACTTACCTTTTAACATTTCTTATTGTTGTTGTTGTTGTTATTTTGCTAAGTTGCATAGGCTGGCCTCAAATTTGTGATCTTCCTGCCTAAACCTCTTGAATAGCTGAGATTAGAGGCATGTACTACCATACCTGGCCGCATAGACGTTCTAAGGAGGGCAGAAAAAGAGAGGCTTCTATGGTCTCACTTCTTCCCAGGTCTCATGACCTGGCATTTGAATCTCAAGATTACTCTTACTGTGACTTTGGTTTCTGTGTTGTGTCTCATTGATCATAACTGTACTCAAGTGTGTATTCCAATGTCTTCCTGATACTTGGGGTGGTTGGGGCTGGGAGGGGGCAAGCAGTAGTTGGGGTAATATGGGAATATTCTGAGTGATTCAAGTGAAGCTTCCAGTTTTCCAAAATAACACTAGCCATAGCCACTAGGTGGCAACATTTGCTAAGCTGCAGGGCATCTTCTTCCTCTAAGAAGATGTTGAACTTATCTTTCTAGCTACAGCTAGAAGATTGAATAACTGGGAAAACAATTTAGCAG
The DNA here is from genome assembly GCA_004027295.1 of Dolichotis patagonum. NCBI lineage: Eukaryota > Metazoa > Chordata > Mammalia > Rodentia > Caviidae > Dolichotis > Dolichotis patagonum. The sequence continues at coordinate 27,270 of PVJX010005919.1, read as the reverse complement.
CCATTGCTTTAGGTCCTTTAAAAGTGAGGCTATAGGATAAATACACCACAGTATACTGATGTCTGTTCATCACCTGCATTTACATACTGAGGGTTTGAAATTGCTCTGTGTGTGTATGTGGGGGCGGGGGGGTTTGAGTTGCTTCCTGTATGGCTCAGGTCCGCGTCTGTGATAGGAGACACCTCTGATTGAACTGTCTGGTTTCTTGTGGTTCTGTTTTTGTTTTTGTTTTTTCCTCCCTTGGTTTGACTTTGATTACAACTTCTCCTATATGAAAACCCTACTAAATCCAGTCTTTAAGTTAGAAAAAAAAAAAAAAAAGAAAACCACAAAACACTTGCTTTTTCTCAAAGGGCAGAGTCATGATTTGAAGAAAAAGAACAGCAACAAAATCTCAAAGGAATTTTTTTTTTGGTCTTTTTTGAGACAGAGTTTCACTATGCAGTTCAGACTGGCCTTGAACTCACTTTGTAGCCCAGGCTGGCCAGAACTCGATGTGATCCTCTTGCCTCAGCCTCCAGGTATGCACCACCATGCCCAGCCCTCTCAAAGGAATTTATGTCTCTGAAGCTGGTCATCTCCCTGGGTTAAATCAAGAGGCTTCACTCTCCTAAATGAGGATGCTTATTTATCAGGTTTCTTAAATTAGCAGCTTTGGGGATATTAAGATCTGTAAAGAACTGTCCAAGGGAGGTATTGTGTATGCTCCACAGTGATTAAGCCATTAAGCTCTAATTGGTATTTTCCCACTCATGGTTTTGTGTGGGAAGCTTTAAAATTATTTAGGAATTCAGTGCTCATCAGCTATCTTAGTATCAATAGTGAGGAGGACAGTTTTGTGGGCAAGTGGATTATGATTTTTGCTGATAACAACCTTCCCTGTTGGTTGGTACATTGCAGATGAAGTGGAAAGGGAAGGACCTATTTGATTTGGTGTGTCGGACTCTGGGGCTCCGAGAAACCTGGTTCTTTGGACTGCAGTACACAATCAAGGACACCGTGGCCTGGCTCAAGATGGACAAGAAGGTTGGACTGGAGCTTCGTGAAACCCGTGGGCAGGCGTGCACTTTCCATTCCCTCCTTCCCCGCAAGCACACACCTAGCTTATTTGCTCATCTCAGTGTGTCACAGCGACGTGGTAGAGAAAGTGGCAGGTTCTTCTGTGAAATCATGCAGAAAGAAGGTCTGGGAGCTGCTGCAGATTTTTCTACTCCTCACAGGTTTTCCTGGGCAAGCACAACTCACCAGTGTTAAACGCTTGTCAGCGCTGGCTTCTTTGCCCATTTTGCTTCTGGTTTTATGCCCCTCAGTTTATTGAACTACTAATCAGGCTTTATGGATAAAAATGACAGATAGATAGATAGATAGATAGATAGATAGATTTTTTTTTTTTTACCACTTTATATCTTTGAAAGATTCTCTTGGGGCTTATGTTCTTTGGGGAATTTTTAAAAGTCTTTTTGAGAACACCATGCCCCAACCTGAATGAATCATTAATGTGATCTAAAGAATAAACAGTGTACATGCGCCTGTGGTGAGGGAATAATGCCTGTTTGGTCCTTGGGATTCTCTGGGGTTTTAAAGGCCCATGAAGTCTGGGCTCCTGATCATTTTAATATGCCTTTGAAATGGGTGTTGTCTAGAGGAACCACCCTGTGTATGGGCTTGTATGTTCACGGCGGCATGCTTACCTATTTACCTGCCCACCTAAGCATGAAGACATTTGGGGAGCAGGACCATGAATTTTTATTAGTCACTCTGAAAAACACCTCAATTGCAAAATAAATTAATGTCTTAATTCTTACCCAAATGATACTCCCTGCAATTGCTCACCTAATACCACCGTATTATCTACTGGATGGCATGACAAATAGTGAAAGCCTCCTGTCTCTTATGAGTGTGACTCTAAGCTGAAGTGTTCAAATCATGTTCACGTACAGATGGTAATCTCAGTCTTCATTTGAAATCCCTGCTGGTTGTAATTTCAAATGATAATTCCCAATGATCATGAACTTCTTGGTGCCATGGAGTGCCAGAGGTAGCAGGGCTGTCCTAGATCAGGTTTATTTTGAATCTTGTGGACGCTCTCTAACCCCAGGAATTGGACAGGAGCATGGAAAGTTATGTGTCAAAGACAGCAAAACTTTGTTATCTTTTTATGATTCGCAGCAAAGTGTATTTTAAATCATACCTGAATGTTGACCAAATGGATATTAGATTGGGGGCATCAGGAGCCACAAAACCTGCTGCTCAAAGGAAATAAATTATGACACATGTTAATGGAGCTTGGTAGCCTGTCACATGGCATGTTTACGTCCTGAAATGAAATTCACTCTGGAGAGCAGATGGTTCAAGCTTTTCAGGGGGTGGATGGAATTGTTAGAAGATTAAAGGCAGTGGTTTACTGACTGCACTGCAGAAATTTTTTGAGGTATTGCTGGAGGGTCCTAGAAACCAACGTTGCTTAGCAGACATGGTTCACTTCTGTTGCTTGTTAAAATCTAAACAGTGTCATAAAGATCTAGTTCTTAGTCTCTGAACTGTATTCTAATTGAACCTACACATTAGAGGTGAGCAGCAAGGATAAAGGAAGATTCTATGACTTCAAAAAAATTTTAAAAACTCTTCCATCTTCCATAAAGGATAGTGCCCAAGACCTCTGAGTTATACATTTCTAGTTTTTAACTATTTTTGTGTCCTTGAGATAATTTATAGCTTTATCTTAGCTCTGCTTAATCCCTTGGGGATATTGATTGATTTGCTGGAGAAATCCTACGTGAAGTAGGTGTTACCTCTTATTATTGATGGCTCTGAATGCTTCCAACTGTAGAATCACAGCCTTTAGGAAATGTGACAAATATAATGAGGAAAAAATTTTATACTTTCCCTGCAAGAGGTTTTTTGCTAGTAGCACACAAGGAAGAAAGGCCAATCCAGTGTGTCTTCTGCTCTATAATTCTTCAGGTGCTGGACCATGACGTCTCAAAGGAAGAACCAGTCACCTTTCACTTCCTGGCCAAATTTTATCCCGAGAATGCTGAGGAGGAGCTGGTTCAGGAGAGCACACAACATTTATTCTTCTTGCAGGTACACCTTCCTGTGCTACCCACCAAATTCTCAGAGAACCAGGCATAGTTGCAAAGGCAGCGTGGGTGAACTTGTTGGTGTTGATCGCAGACACTTCCACATTACAGAAATATTCTGGCTCTAGGTAGTCTGTCCCTTTGATTCTGTAATGAAAAAAGAAATCTTCAGAATAGAACTGAACCTGAGCGATGGGAATTGGTGTCAGATGCTGGGTGTGGTGACTCACCTCTACAATCCTCACTCACTTTTAAGACAAAAGATGGGTATGTTTATATAAGCATATAATAAACATAATGGGTATATTTATATAAACATAATGGGCATTATATAAACATAATGGGTATATAGTAAATTTCTTTTTGAATTTTTCAGGTCAAAGGGTAGCCCTTTCTCTTTTTCTATAGTGTGACTTCTTTTTTGTTCCTTTGAAAAGAAGCCAAGAGATTTGAAAGTTGCACTACTTCAAAACATCTCAGGTTTCATTTTCTCTATAAGAATGTGAAATCAGCTTTAAAACCTGGGAAGAGTTTTTTTGTGTGAATGAAGCCACATGAAGATCTCATGGGTCCCAGAATGTCTTAGTGTTACAGAAATGGCTTTCCTCTAAGCACTTGGAAGCAGTGCCTATCTTTCATGAGACTCTCTCTTGATTTTCCTTCACACTGCAATGTTAGGGTATTTTTGCCACTAAACAAGGCAAAATTTACTACTTTTTTGAATCTGGGGACTGTTACATCTGTGAAAAGAGAGTTGACTTTCCTGTTGTGCTTATTTTTGTGTACCCCCACTTTATGTGCTCTCTTGCCTTTCTGTCTGGAGGATCACACACTGAACCATTCTAAGAAATTAAGTGCAATGAGATATGTTAATTCAATATTATGGCTTAGGAATTATATTTCCTAGACCTCACGTGTACTTAAAAGTTGAATCAATCAAATTTTATTGCTTCCTTTTTCCTTAGAGCAGCACATTGAAAGTGATGGCTTTTTTCTGCAGTCATAACTCAGTGGCCTTGGTGGCTTTTGTCTTGTGTATAGATTTCAAAGTAGACTCCATTTCCTCCAGTGCTGTGAGTGCTTAGCTGGGACCAAGTGCTCATGATACTTCTCAAGTTCACAGCTCTCTGTCACAGCCCAGATGTCAGTCTCTGTTATTACCATGAAGATCGCGTTTATGTTTTAGCCTTGATCATGAAAGGAAGCAATTAGGAGTTTTTTTGTTTTGTTTTGTTGTTTTGTAATACAGGGCTTCTCATATGCTAGGCATGTGCTGTACCACTGAACTACACCTGCATCCCCAAACAAGGGGCTTTTATGCATCATCATCTCACCAAAAACTACCCGGTGATTGAACTTTCAGCCAGTCTGCGGCAGTTTAAAAAAAAAAAAAAGTGCCCCCTTTGTCAGAAAATCATTAACAGGTTGCTTTGGCAGCTCTCATTTAGAACACCCTGCAGCCATCTGCTTTTTTTTTTTTTCTATCTGCATTTTTTTATTCTATTGGAACATTTTAGCTATACATAATGGTAACATTCATCATAGAGAATTTGTATCTGTACATGATATATTTTGCTGCTGTTTCTTCCCTCCGCCTTCTCCTTCTCTTTCTTCTCCTCCTCCTCTTCTTTCTTCTTTTTCTTCTTTGTGAGGCAGGGTCTCACTATGTAGTACAGGTTGACCTGAACTCCTTAATGTAGCCCAGGCTACATTAACTCAGTGATCCTCCTACCTTAGCCCCCTAAGTGCGGGAGTGCTAGGATTACAGGCATGCACTACCATGCCTAGCCTTCCCTTCCTTATTTACAAAAGCTTTGTTTTCACTTTTTCCTTTTATTCTTTTTTTATCTTGTCTCTTCTTTCCTTTGTCCCTCCCCTGTCCCTTGTTCCTCATCTCATTTGAACATTTTTTTCTTATTTCCTATTATCTATTATACATTTTGGTCCTTAGTTACACTTTAGGTTTAGGTCTAGAGAAACAGGGCAGTATTTAACATGTGTGTCCAGTTTATTTCACTTAGGAGTATAGTCTCAAGGTCCATTCATTTAGCTAGAAATTTCTCAAGTTTATCCTTCTTCATGGCAGAGCAGTACTCCATTGTATAAAAATAGCACATCTTTGTTATCCATTCATTGACTGACAAGCATTTGGGGTGTTTTCAAAATTTAGCTATTACAAACTGTGCTGCTATAAACTTGAGTGTGCATATATCCCTGTGGTATATGCTTTTAATTCTTTTGGGAAGATACCCAGAAGGGAAATAGCTGGGTCAAATGGAACCTCTAGTTTTAGCTTTTTGAGGAATCTGCCCACTGATTTCCACAGTGGTTGCACCAGTCTACATTCCCTCTGACAGTGGAAGAGGGTTCCTTTTTCCCCACAGCCCTGCTAGTATTTGTTATTTGTTGATTTCTTAATAATAGCCGTTTTTTTTCTGGAGGAGGAATCTCAGTATTGTTTTAATTTGCATCTCTCGAAAGACCAGTGATGTTGACATTTTTTTCATATTTTTATTTGCCATTTGTATTTCTTTACCTGAGAAGTATGTATTCATCTCAGATGCCCTTTTTTGGATTAGGTCTTTAAATTTGGGGGGTCTGACTTTTTTAGTTTTTTTATACGTTCTAGATGTTAATCCTTTGTCTGAGGAACAGCTGGAAAAATTTTTTTTCCCACTGTATGGGTTGTCTTTTCACTCTGTTGATGATTTCTTTTGCAGAACAAAAACTTTTTAGTAAGACAAGAACCCAACTGCTGATTCTGTGTAATATTTCCCATGCAATTAGAGTTTTCTTCATAAAGTCTTTGCCTATACCTATGTCTTCAAGATTTCTACCTAGTCTTTCAGCAGATTCAGTGTTTATGTATTAATAGTTAGATCTTTATCTATTTCCATTTTAGTTTAGTGCATAGTAGGAGACATGGGTCCCATTTTAGTGGTCCTCATGTGGAAAACTAGTTTTTCTAGCATCATTTATTAAGGAGACTATCTTTCTTCCAGTGAAAGTGTTTGTCAAAAATAAGGTGGCTGAAGCTGGGCATGGTGGCACACTCTGTAATCCCAGCACTTGAGAGGCTGAGGCAGGCTGATCCTTCCAAGTTCGAGACCAACCTGGGCTGCAACCCTGTCTCAAAAAGACAAAAAAAAAAAAAAGGCAACTGAGTACATTTGGAGTTGTTTCTGCATTTTTTAATCTGTTCCATTGATTCTCAGGTCTGTTCTGTTTTGTTTTGTTTTTTTTGCCAGTAGCATGCTGTTTTTATCACAGGAGCTTTGTAGTATAATTTCAGATCAGCAATTGTGATGCTCCCTGTCTTGTCTTTGTTACCTGGAATTGCTTTTGCTCTTCTGGGTCTCTTCTGGTTCCAAATGAATTTTAGGATTATTTTCTGTAATTCTGTGAGATATGCTATTGGTATTTTGACCAAGATTTCATTAAATCTGTATAACAATTTTGGGAATGTGGCCATTTTCACTATATTGGTTCTTCCTACCCAAGAAGAAGGGCTATCTTTCCATTTTCTGATATCTTCTTAGATCTCCTTTTGAGAGTAATACAGTTTTTCACTGTAAAGGTCTTTTACTTCCTTCATTAGATTGCTTCCTACATATTTCATTTGTTTGGATGCTACTGTGAAAGGTGTTGTTACCCTAATTTTTTTCTCAGTGAGTTTGTTACCTGTATGCAGGAATGCTATTGATTTTTGAGTGTTGACTTTTTTTTTTTTTTAATGGGTACCGGGGATCGAACTCACGAGCTCAGTGCTTGCAAGGCAGGTGCTAATGCTGCTGAGCTAAATCTCCAGCCCGAGTGTTGACTTTTATCCAGCTATGCTACTGAATTTGGCTATTAAATCTAGAAGTCTTCTGGTGGAGTTTTTGGGGTCTTCTATGTAGTGTATCATGTCATCGACAAATAATTTAACTTCTTACAGCCATCTGCTTTGACTATCCTTTGTGACTTACTTCCATGAGCAAAGTTTCATGCCTCCCTCGTTGCCCCTTTCAGGTGAAGAAGCAAATTTTAGAGGAAAAGATCTACTGCCCTCCTGAGGCTTCAGTGCTCCTGGCTTCTTATGCTGTCCAGGCCAAGGTAGGTGCAATAAAGAAAAGCGCCTTCTTTCTGGATATTCACTGGATCAAAGAATGGCTTCTATCTTCTGTTTCTTTAATTTTCTGCACTTCAGAGAGACCTGTCTCTGAAATTGAGATGTCATGGTACTGCTGGACTGGGGGGAATCTCCTGTCACAGTCCCAACTCTTGTATAATTGTGTGTATGTGTGTGTACATGTGCAAATGATGTGCATCATTCTAATGAGTTAGAATTCATTCTAAATGCATTTATTTGTATTGATTGATTTTTAATGAAATACTATATACATGTGATCTATTACATTCATTATTTTATTACCCAGGATAAATGGATTCATTGTTTCTAATTACACCCAAAAATAACTCTTTAGGTTAGATATCCAGATCTTGGGAGGCTGGGGCAGGAGGATCAAGCCCAGCCTGGGCATCTTAGGGATTTAGCAAGACTCTGTCAAGATTAAAAAATAAAAAAAAGAGCTGAACTGAAGGCCTTGAGATCAATCCCAGCTACTGCCAAAGGAAAATTTCCTCCTTCCAGGCTCTCGTTTTGAGAGCTATCTGCCATGTGTGTGGAACCCCACTGTATGCTTTGAGAAAGCCGGTCCCCTTCGATTCTGATGGGCTTGTGCCCTGTGCATGTGACCTGACACTGCTGGGACTGGGGCCACTGAGCCCTGTTGAGCCATTTGGTGAGCTGAAAATCATTTACTTTAATTAAATGCAGACCAGAGAGATGGTAGGAAAAGGACGCGTTACTGAGTCTTGTGTGCCTCCCCCTCACCTCTTTTGCAGTACTGGGGATCCAACTCAGGGCTTCATGTATGCTAGGCAAGCGCTCTGCTGAGCTACGTTCCCAGTCCTTTGTGTAGGGGCATACGGTCTTACTAAGTTGTCTAGACTGACCTTGAACTTAAAAGCCTCCTGCATCAGCCTCCTGAGTAGGTGTGGCCACCATACATGGAGCCAGACCAAGGTAATTTATGTCCCTCAGACTTCCAACCTAATAGTATATCTCCTTCTCTTGGTCTCCCTGCTTCCTGCCTTTCACTGAAATATAAGAGGGTGTCCTAAAAAGATCGAATCTGATGCCTTGTGATTGTAATCATTTCAGTTATTTTTCTTTTTCATTACTGGTATCAATAAGCTATCCTTGTAGTGTTAGAAAAATTAATAAAGCATTATTCTTGGCTCACTTACAGGTAGTTTAGTATGATTTCAGGTCAGAGCAGTGAAGTAACTGACCTGTTGTTTGTGGATGGTGCAAGGACTATACATTGTGCACACTGGTCAGACTAATAGAAACACCAGAGTCAACTCCATCATTTGATGAGTTGTCTAATATTTACTGAGTATTCACCAGACCTGGGGTGGCAGTATTTGTTAACTGTCATATATTCAGTCACTAAAGCAAGTATCTTACCCTCAGTAATTGTCCCATGATCATTTGGGAAATCTTGGGTAAACTTATTGGGACAGAATTTATGGCTTTGGGATGTGTTTTGTGCTTCTCTTAGTCTATGTCCCTGAAAAATGAGTAATTGAGAAAATAGAAAGTGGGACTTGATTCAACTAAGACATATGCTTCATTTTAAGTTTTGATCAAGAATATTAGTAACAGGAAAAATGTGTCCTTTCAATCAGTATCTGACAGTGATGAAGCAGTCATTGTCACTTTCATTAAATTCAGGCACTTTCTGGCCCAGAGCAATCCTTTTCACAAGCTCTCTCTCAGCTGAGAGGAGACACAGGCTCTCAAGGACACCATGGTACCTCAGTCTAAAAGGCTATATTTTCTTATATGGATTTTGGACCATAAATTCAAAGGCCACCTGTGGGGGGGGATCACTTTTCAGGGAACCAGCAGATGTTTGCTTAAACAAATTTCACTGTAGGAAAGCCCTACTAATTTGGATCCTCCTAATTTGGAGATGAAAGTGATTCACAGATAGCATATGTAGCTCATGTGGAGGAGGATGTTCTAACTTTTTTTTCCAGTGTAAATTTTTAAGGATCTCACAAATAAGGGTAATCTCTGGCTTTAAAAGTCAGGAAGCTAAAGTGTATTGTAACAGGTTCCAATTTCTAGAACTGCTGGATAACAGTAAAAGAATATTTCTGATTATAGTATTAATAAAATCTTATGTGTGTCTATAGTGTTTAATAGTGTTACAACAAGAGTATTTCATGTAATTCTTGGTGTAGTCTTCTCTGGAAGCCAAGGTTTAGATAGATTGCACCTGTTTTACAGATGAGCAATTTAAGGCTCAGAGAAGATCAGTGATTTGTTCAGATTGACAATACTTTGATGTTAATTCTATTTGTATGAAATGTATAAATCACTGATTTTTGGTGGTGGTGGCGTTGGGGATTGAACCCAGGGCCTCATGTGTGCTACATGAGTGTTCTGATTTGTATTTCTAGCACACTTCTTGATGGAGAGGATTTGGAGGAGAGTGAAATGGGAGAGTGCAACCAGGTTGGGGACCTTGGCATCCAGCCTTACTAAGTCAGCACATTGCTCTTACCTGTCACCATCTAGTGAGAGGGAGGTCTGTGGGGATCAAGAAATGCCTTTCATTGAGTTCCAGTTTCATTTTTACAATCACAGTAGGCCAAGCTTCCCAGTAAGTTATGCTGGTTCCTTCCATTCTATGCAGTTTGTTTTCTTCCACAACCTTTTTAAACAGAAAGGAACTTTAGAAGTATGGAAGGGATAGTGAATTAAGCTCATTAACATATGGAATGTAATTATGTGCAAATGTAGTCATTATAGTATTTCAGCTGTTCGAATGATAGAGACACAGTTAATTCCAAAGCATAAAGAAACAATTACCCTCAAAGTATAAATATAAATATTAATCACATGGTTCAGTTAGCAAGAAACATATTTCTTCGTTGGAGTTTGAGTTATACTGGAACTGAAAGTATGGGCAGGGTTTTTTGGTCCAGTCATGTGACATACAAAACCATCTTGCAATGTTTAAGCCACCTGTTGAATTTCATATTGGCAATTTGGTATTTGAAATGTGTTCTTATTAAAAGTAAGTGACTCTGAGAGAGAATAGTATGTAATTTCTGAATCTTTTGGTGCTGCCTGCAGACTCCAACCTTTCAGAACAAAGAAGAGAATGGTGGGAGAAGAGGCTTAGTATTTCTTATACCCTTTCATGCGATCAGGGGCAGAATGACAAATGCAGTTCAGTTCAGAAGTAGAGTACAAGTATAGGTAGAGTGGCAAGAGTTGAGACTGGAAGGATCCGCATGGAGCAGGTCATAAAAGGTCTTTATCCCACGGGCGGTGCCACACTGGTGAAGGGTTTATGTTTTAGACTGAGCCTTTGGTAGCTGTGTTAAGGACAGATTGGAATGAAACAGGTTTGGAGAGCCTCATTAGAAAGCTGAGGTAGCTGTCCAAGTGCGAGACTGAGATTCACACCTCTGGTAGTGGTTGGTTGGATGGGAAGAGACTGATTTAAAAATGTCCAGGAGATAAAAATTGTTTAAATGGTGCTGTACTGTACCTGTCCTCCCCTCCCCCCTTGGCTATCTTTTTACAAGTTTTTTCTGCATTCAGCCTCGATTTTGAGATGTATCCATGTTGTATGCATAGATGTAGATTCTTGATTTTTAACTGCTATATGGTAGCCACTCATAAATAAACCTGGTTTACCCAGTTTCCTTCTGAGGGGAGAGGTACATTGTTTCTACTTTTTCCCTTTTATAAACAGTGTTTACTGAAGAGCACATGTGCAAAAGTTTTTCTTGTAGATTTCTAAAACTTTTCTTGTGGAGTTGATAAAAGATATATACCTAAATATAAAATACTCTTTAAGTGCATGGGAAAAATACAAAGAAAAGTGGACACAAAGCATATGAATAGGTATTTTATAGAAAACGAGAATGACCTGTAGCTACAAAAAAGATGTTCAGTCTCATTAGTAATCAGGAAAAAGAAAAATTAAAGCAACAATAGGGTCACATTTCATATTGATTGATTGGTTGTTTTTTTGAGACAGGGTGTCACTATGTAGTTCAGGCTAGCCTTGAACTCACTATGTAGCCCAGGCTGGCCTCAAATTTGCAGTGCTCCTCCTGCCTCAGCCTCCCAAGGACTAGGATTACAGGTGTGCATCACCATGCCCAGATAAGGTCATATTTTATTTTTTGTTTTTGTTTTTGTATTTTGTGTTTTTGAGACAAGGTCTCACTATGCAGTTCGGGCTGGCCTTGACCTCACTTTGTAGCCCAGGCTGGTCTCGAACTCACAACAGTCCTCCTGCCTCAGCCTCCTGAGTGCTGAGATTACAGGCGTGCACCACTACGCCTAGCTTAGGTCATATTTTAAATGTAGAAGATTGGCAGGGGTTAAGAAATTTGATGACCACATTGTTGGGGCTCACTTGCTTGCTGGAGGCACAGTAAATTAACGTAGCTCTATAGAGCACTCAGTGTGAAGGAGCCAGTTGAAAGGAAGAGAAATATCCACAGACTCCCCAGCATTCCTTCTAGGTGGCTGCTCTGGGCTTTTAGTATATTCAGAGTGTCGTACAGCCCTCAGTACTATGTCATTCCAGAACATTTCCATCATCTCTGAAAGAAATGTCCTACCCACTAGCAGTCCTTCTTATTTTCTTCCTTCCTATCCTCTGGCAAGCACTAACCTGCTTCCTATTTCTGTGGACTTGCCGTTGTGGACATTTCATATAAACAGAATCATATGATATGCAGCTCCTGCACATCACATACTTTTCACTTGAGACTATCAGAAAACATAGGTCCCACCATTCTTTTTCACTGATGGAGTGTTTCAAAGAAAAGAAAGATCATAATTATTTACATATGTCTTTATTAGTAGATATTTAGGGTTTCATTCTGTTGTTTAAATGGATGCACTTAACATGTTTGAGCAGTATATGCCTCTTTGAGCAAATTCCATATGATAAATACCAAGAAATAGCATGACTGAGTTGAAGGATATGAATAGTTAAAATCTAGTTAGTGTTAAGCAAAATCATATAATGTATGATGTTCTTTATACAAAATGTACATATTAGGTAAATCCACAGAGACAAAAGCAGATTAGAGGTTTCCAGGGTACAGGAAGAGGAAGAAATTAAGAGTAGAGAATTTCTTTTGAGAGTGATGAAAATGCTCTGAATTAGATGGTCGTGATGATTGCATAACATTCTAATATACTAAAAGCCATTGAATTATACACTTAAAGATGGTAAATTTTATGGATGTAAATCTTACCTAAAAAAAAGATCAAATTGTTGACCCAGGGATTTAGCTCAGTAGTGTAAGCACCTAGCTAGCAGGCATGAGGTTGTGGGTCTATCCCTGGAACACCTCCCCCCCAAAAAATCAAATTGTATGACCAAAAAATGCCTTCTCAAAGTATTGTCTTAATTTAACTTCCAGCAACGGTGTATGACGCCTGTTTTTGCACATCCTGTCCAACAGTGGATACTATCAGTTGTTTAAACATTTTTTGTGCTAATCTAGTAGAAAAATCAATTTTAGAAAAATTTTTTGTTTGATTCCCATCAGGATGAGGCATCTTCATAGATTTATTAGCCATTTGTGTTTCTTTTCTCTGTGAACCAACTATTTGTGACTTGATCCTTTTTCTACTGTGTTTTTTTGTTTTTGTTTTTGTTTTTGTTTTTGTTTTTGTTTTTTGTACTGGGAATCAAACTCATGACCTTGAGCTTACCAGGCAGGCACTATGCTGCTGAGCTATATCCCTGGCCCTACTGTATTGTTTGTATTTCCTGTCTGACTTATAGGAACTCCATTTATTATGGATATCAACCTTTTGTCCATTTTTACATCAGGCTTGTAAATCTTTTCCTTTCTATGTTTGTTGTGACTTTTAGAATGACTTTACCAACTATTATTTTTACACATGCTTTCTATTTTGTTCTGGTATTTTTATGGCTTTTCATTTATAGGTTTAACCCTTTAATCCATCTGGGATTTAGTGACTGTATATGGTAGGGATCTATAATCTGTATGCATACTAAGAAAATCCTATTCAAAGCATTTGACCTAATTTTCCATACATATAAAAAGAAGAAATTACTTAGTATCCAGAATGAGCCTCCATTTACCTTGTGAATTAACTCTAAGGGCTGGATGTGGCTCAGTGGTAGAGTGCTTGTCTAGCATGTTTGAGGCTATGGGTTCCATCCCCAGAAGCACAGAAAGAGAGGGAAAAGAAAAAAAGAGGGAAAAGGAAAAAAAAAAAAGAGAGAGAGAATTGATTCCAGGGGCCGGGGATTTAGCTCAGTGGCTTAAGCGCCTGCCTGGCAAGTGTGAGGTCGTGAGTTCGATCCCCGGTACAAAAAAAAAAAAAAAAAAAAAAAAAAAGGAATTGATTCCAAGAGTCCTTTAATTGGTGAACTCCCTTCTTGAATTTAAATTTAATTTGTTCATATGAGGGGTAGATCCAGATTTTGTGAGGCCTGGAATTTATTAATTTAGGAGCTTCTTTTTAATGCATGAATGCCAAATTATGAGTATAAAATTAGGCACAGGCCCATGCAAGTTCAGAGACATGAAATCTAAGCTTCCTCATAGTAACGATGCCCTGGATATATTATCAGAATGCGTCTGTTACATAAAAGGATGAGGAATAGCCATCTCCATCAGTGGAGTGGTCTGCCTTTCTTTATATTTACCACTGCCACAACCTTCAAATCTTTTTTCTTCCTTTGTTTTTTTTAAAGAGACATTTAAGAGGAGACACATACATCAAGGTGGCTTTAATGTTGTAAGTGGAGTTAGTCCTGTGGAGAAGTTCTTTGAGCAGAGTCTTCGCTATCTCTGCATTGCTCAAATGTAATATATTTGATCAGTGGAGTAGCTAGGTGCTTGGTATAATTTAATAATGGGGATCATTAATCTTACAAGCCTTGGGAACCTGAATTTACAACTTTAACTTTGCATATCTGCTTACTTGTGCATTAAAGTTTGGTCGGCATTGTTAAAAGGTTTGCAGATGCCAACCAAGGGGGCTTTTGCATCCTCCCTCTCTAAAAACTAGGGAAGTAAACAATGACCACGGTCATCCCAAGTAATGCAGAGGATGCCAATATAATAATTATAGCTGACTTTCACTAGGAGACAGACACTACTCCAGAGCTCCCCCTACAAGAACTTCAGGTCTAGTGGTCTCATCTGACAAATATGAAAACAGACTTGGAGATCTTTTGATATCTGGTTGTATATGTTGAAGATCATTTTTTAAAACTTTGCTTGTATTCTTTCAATTAATTTCTAGAAGAGTCCTATAAGTTAACTACTATTATCCCCATTTTACAGAAGAGAAAACTGAGACCCAAAATGTTCCAGGGTCACATTGCTATTAAGTAAAAAAAGCTGGAGTAGAACCTTGAGGAACCCACCCCAGAGCCTCCTTCCTGAGCTCTGCAGCTGCTTACTCCCAGATGCATGGTAAAGATCTGTACACTTAGGGCCTAGACCATCTCCAGACCTTCTAGAACTAGGGAGAAATCAGAGTACCCTCCACTTGGTTTTGCATTTCTAGTGTTGGGAATTGTTTTTGAGACATGGTCTTGCTATGTAGTTTAGGCTGGCCTTGAACCCACTGTGTAGCCCAGTCTGGCCTGGAACTCTTGGTGATCCTCTTGCCTCAGCCTCCCAAGTGCTGGGGTTACAGTCATGTGCCCCCATGCCCAGCCAGTGTTGGGAACTGAACTCAGGACCTTTCTCGTGCTAAACAGGTGCTCTGCCACTGAGCCACCTCCTAACCTTCTCTAGATTTTTGAATAAGGAAATACGTAGACAGGGTTACAAAAACTTGTGGCATATTTAAAATGTTAAACTTGACAAATTCCTTTACCATGAAGAAATAATACAGTTCTATTTTAAAGATAATTATGACAGTCATAAGAGATATTAATTCACAGAATTTTTATCATCAGATTGGTAAGAGAATAAGGCACAATTTTTTTTTTTTTTAAGAGTAGGAAGGGGCTGGGGATTTAGCTCAGTAGCACAATGCCTGCCTGGCAAACTTGAGGTCCTGAATTCAATTCCTGTACCAAAAAAGAAGAAAAAAACAGTACGAAGAATTTATTGAGAGAAACAGAAGGGTTTCCAGAAAGTGGCCCACCAATCCCGCTTCTCAAGAGCGTTCTACTGAGTAAAGCCATAAGGTGAGGCGGGTTCAAGGTGGGACAGAACTATAACCAGTCAATAAGATTACAAGTATAGTTGCTTAGGTAATATTGATCCAGTGGGAAATCACTAGGTGGGTGCGAGGTGGGACAAAACTACGGTCAACCAATAAGATTACAACACATGTAGTCGCTGGGATAATACTGATTAAATGGGGATCGAGTAGGGAAACAAGTCATGTAGCAAGAACACATGGGATTGACAAGGACTTTCCTGGAAGAGGTGGGAAGGCACAGTTTAAAGTTGATGGTGAACCTCCTTTGAATCCTGTGTCTGTGACATGGTCGACAAGTTCACTTGGAGAACACACCACAAGTCTACTGGTTTGGCAATAAGAGGGTGACCTAGTTTGGTGGATAGAACCAGCAGCTTTGTGCCTTACCTGTCTTTTGTTTTTCCTGTGTTGGTGGCTAAAAGGATAAATGTTTATAGATGATTATACTAAAATACCGATCTTCCTTGGTTTTGGTAAAAAAGAGAAGCCGTTGAATCAATGCTAGTTGATAAAAACACGGACTTTGATTTTATACTTTGTGTGTCACAGTTAGCCTCTTTTCAAACACTTTTTCCTCTCTTACAGTGCTAGGGATCAAACCCAGTGCTTTGGCCTGAGACACATCCCTAGCCTTATTCATTCTTTCTTTTCTTTTTCTTCTTTCTTTTTTTCTCTCTCTCTTTCTTTCTCTCTCTCTCTCTTTCTTTCTTTTCTTCTTTCTTTCTTTTTGAGAGTCAAAGTCTCACTGTGTAGTTTACTGGCCTTGAACTCCCTACATATCCCAGGCTGGCCTCAAATTCACATCACTCCTTCTGCCTTAACCTCCTGAGTGGTAGGGTTACAGGCTCATGCCACCACACCTGGCACCATTCTCTCATTTTTGATGATTTCCTCATTAGAATTAAGTTTTCTGGGGAAAAAAAAAAAGGAGTCATTTTTACAATTAAAGAATGGGTTTCTAAGTCATTGTCCCTGGAAGAACAAATTAAAATGCAGGTACCATTTCCAGCCCTACTAGTGACTTACTGTGCTGCTTTTGCAGAGCCAGTTAACCTTCCTTTGTCTGCACAGTAAAAATGATAGTGTTGACATCAGATTTTTCTAAAGCAATTTTCAAACTATGAGCGAAAGGTATTAAAAATATTGCCTGCATTCTTCCCGGTTCCCACCTAGCAATCCAGCTCCAATTACCAGTCGCTTAGAAGCATTTGTAGGTAAGACTCTTATCACACTTTGTTAATCAGAACTTTCTCTCACAGTTGTGTTTGTTGTTTCCATTCAAAAGCTAATGTTTTGGAAGTGACTGCTTTCTTTGAGGGTTAGAAAACATGACTACATTTCCATACAAATATCATATTCTTATTACCACATCACCCATCCATGCTTTAGGCATTTTGCAACTCCTTCATAGATATAATCAGCTTTGTATTTTCATTGAAGAATAACAGACTAGCAAGGTTTAAATCTTGACTTGTCATCAGAATTGAATTGCTCTCCAGAGCAGGGAGGAGGGGGGGAGGGATGAGACTGAGTTGAGCCTCATGCGGAAGTGGCAGTAGTTTAGAATCTCAATCACCTGCTCTCCTTTCTTTTCCAGTATGGTGACTATGATCCTTCTCTGCACAAGCTGGGATTTTTGGCCCAAGAGGAATTGCTTCCCAAAAGGGTGAGAAATTAAATTTTGGTGGAAAACACAGCAGAGATGTGGTCCAAAAGAAACTAACTGAAGGACTTTTAAGAAATATTAGAATTACGTTACAAGCATATTTTTGTAAGTATTTTGTAATAAATCTTGAGTAAAGGATATGAGATCTCTGTTAAGCATATTGAAAAGCAAAGGTTCCTGGAGTTAACGTGGAGTTGCCAGGTTGAACATGGCCTGTCAGTATTTCTATAGTGTGGTGATTTCTTTAAAGGTGATTGAGTGACATTGATTCCCAGGGAGGTATGTGGAGTGGTGTGTGTTCAGCCCAGGGAATTGAGCTGTTTGCAGCAGCAAGGGGTGGATAGAGGAGATGAGGCAGGATTGGGCCTTATGGTTTTTAATCCTCAGCTTTGTTCATCTTGTTCATTAGCCGCGGCAGCAAGCCCTCCCTCCCTTTTGCTGCTTCTGATTTTATAGCTCCAGTCATCTGTCACTGGCTAATAAAGCCCTGCTCCTCTCCTCTCCCTGCCCTTACCTATCCCTTGAAGGCTTCTTTGAAGGGGAGGGCCATGGGGCAGAGAGCACTGCTCCACTGCTGGAGGTGGTCTCTGGAATGTACAGCTCAGTCAAAAAAAGGGGGTTGCTGCCAGCCCAGGCGTACACCCAGGCCTGAGGGCTCCTGCAGTTTCCAGGTTGCTCCTTCAGTTGAATGGTGCTTGTTTACACACCCACCTCTGTGTGTGACTCTCTCCCTGCGTGCGGCTTTTTAAAAATAGCTTGGCTGTTTTGTAAAAATGATGCATAATTATAAAAATGGCAAACAATACCCAAACTTACTTTGTGAGTGGGTTTTTTTATTTTGCTCTCTTTTTGGGTAGGTAATAAATCTGTATCAGATGACTCCGGAAATGTGGGAGGAAAGAATTACTGCCTGGTATGCAGGGCACCGAGGCCGAGCCAGGTGAGGCTGCTTCATCCTTGGTTTACAATTCTTTATGGGCCTTTTTTTCCCTCTGCCTTAAAGAACTACAAAAGTAGGACATGCTTGTTGAACAAAATGCAGTACTGAAATATATAGAAGAAGGAGGGAGAGCTGGTAGTAATGTTGGTCTTCAGTTTCATGTATATTCTTTTTCGAGTGCATTAATATAAAATAGACAAGTGTACTGCCCGTCAGGATACACAACCCTATTGTAACTACTGCTAATTTAATTTTAAGAATTCTATTTGTATGGATAGCCCACTGCTTTTGATTCCATTCCTCTATTGCTGGCATTTGTATCTGTAGGTTTTTTTCACTTTTACGAAAAGTTCTGCAGTACCCAATCTTACATTATTATACAATTTTATGACTAAGGGTCTGAGGGTGGATTCTTTAAGGAGAGCTGTTGACCCAAGCATGTGAACATTTTACATTTTGAGAGATGCCACCAAACTGACCTCTAAAAAGGTTGTATCTATTGGCACATGTCCATCAGCAGTGTTGTAAGAGTATCTTCCCCCTCCCAGTCTATCATCAGTGTTTGTTGCGTTAATCTATAATTTTTGTAGGCTTAAAAAGTCAGGTCAGCATTCATAGCTTATGTTATTAGCATTCCCCCAATGGCTTTAGAAATTGATCATCTTTGCATTAGCTTTAAATTTTTTTCTCAAGTCAGTTAACTACCACATGATTTTTCTTTAACTTAAAAAAATTATAACTGCATATTAAAAAGTGGACAAATCATAAGTATACTACTTACTCAGCTATCACAAAGTAAAACAACACATAACCCTCAGGGAAGAAATAGCCCATGATCCTCTCCCTGCTGCCTTTCTCCTCAGAGGTAATGAGTCTCCTGCTTTTTAATACCATAGGTATTACTCGTTTTATTTTTGCAGTGCTAGGGAGCAAATTCAGGGACTTGCATATACTGGGCAAGTACTCTACCACTGAGCTATCCTTCCAGCCCAGCACTACCCACTTTAAACTCCAGATAAATAAAATCAGTTTCTATTTTTTTGTGCCTTGCTTCTTTTATTCAGCATCATATTATGAGATTTCAGTTTGTGGTATATGACATGTTTTCTCATTTTCATGGAGAGTTCCACTGTATTAATATACCACAAATTATTTATTCATTCTACTACTGAAGGACACTTAGGTTATTCAGTTGTCTCCTGGTTTTTGCTGTTACAGTAATGTCAAACTGTTCCCCAAAGTAATTGTACCAATTTACATCAGCAGTGTGTATGATTTCTGGTTCCTCTACCTGCTTGCCAACACTTGGCATTCTCTCAGGGTGAATTTTTAAAATCCATTTGAGAGCATTTTGAGATCAGAGACAAAATAAAAAGGACAAGGTCATAGGAAGGCTTGAGTTAAAATATTTTAGTACTATTACCTATTTGGGAGTTTTCTGCAAGTCTCTGCTGCTTCAAGAGCTAACTACTTGGTTAATTGGTTGGTTGAAGTTCAAGGGCTGGAACCCAAGACATCACATATGCTAACACGCTGTCTACCACTGAGCTGTATTCCTTGCCCCAAGAACTTACATTTAATTTGACTTACAAATTGGTGACCTGGGTTGAGTTTTACAGCTCTGATGCCCCCTATCCTAACTTTCAACAATACTCCAAGAAATTAAATCAGGAAAATAGCTGATAGGTAACATGTGGGGAGAATTGTTCAGTACTAAAACCTAGGTAAAGATATTACATAGACAGCTGGGTGTAGTGGTGCATGCCTGTAGTCTGAGCACTTGGGAAGCTGAGGCAGGAGGATCACTGTAAGTTCAAGGCCAGCCTGTGCTGCATAGCAAGACCTTGTCTCAAAAGTAAAATCTGAAACAAACAATATAGACAGACAGATAGATAGTAGAAAGTACACAAAGAAAAGACAACTTAAAATTTGAACATCCAATCCCATTTGAGGGTAGAAGATAATATATATAGCTTTCTTTTTTTGTGGTGCTATAGATTCAACCCAGTGCCATACATATGCCAGGCAAGTGCTGTATTACTGAGCTAGCTATTCCTCCAGTCCCCGTGTACTTTTCTTGAATCATTTGAGACAGGTGTCACTATTTACCAAGGGCAAAGTGTGAAACTGAAGCCAAGAGACAGCATAATGAATCTGTTTTCTTATTTTTATGGGAATGGGAAATTCTGCTGTGTCTAATAGACTCGAGTTTGGGAAGTGCTTTGCCAGCGTCTACTCTGGCTCATGTCTTCCGCAAGTGTCAGGGGCCCAGGAGAATGTCAGGGTCGGAATGCTCTGCTTGGCAGGTATCTGTTCCCCACCCTTGTCACTTAACTCTGGTAACAGTGTTTTCCATTCCCCTCACAGGGATGAAGCTGAAATGGAGTATTTGAAGATAGCGCAGGATCTGGAAATGTATGGTGTGAACTACTTTGCAATCCGGGTGTGTTGAAGCCTCCCTGCATCCCTGGCTAGCAAACAGACATTGAATGAGGGCCAGCTGGCCAAATTGGGTTAACCTTCATCCCAAGGTGTAGAGTCTTGTGTGGTTCAGTGATATAGAAGACAAAAAGAAGGGAGAGGGGGACTCATTTTCTATTTTTGGACTTCAAATTAGACCATAGGTAATTAAGTGTCAGTTGAACCTGGGGGGACTTTGGCTTCCTGCTCTCGGCAGAAACTGTTAGAATATTGGGCTTTTAACATTTGATTGTTTCAGACTGTGAGATCTAGGGAGCACCTGGAAATAACTGTCCCTCCCCAAGGTCCACGGAGAGTAAAGCTGCTTTTATTGATTACTGATTTGTTTGGGCGGGATTCGTGTTCTCACTATGAGGCTAATTGGTTTTCTTTTTAAACCATTAATGGTCTGCTGTCCTCTGGGAACCCATCGCTTCTGCAGAGAGGCATTTGTGTTCAGCTCATGTCTGCCCCTTTAGCATGTCTTTCTCCTGTGGGTGGGTTTGGTTGCTGGATGTTGTACATAAGCAGCTTCCTCCAAAGGAATAAACACAATGTGCTGAAGCATTTCATGGCTGGTAAAATGATTGGCCACAGTTGTCCACCTTTCTGATCATAGTTATGCTTTCCTTTCCTTTTTAGTGTTCCTACAACTTTTTGCATTAAATTTGGGTAAACTGAAACATTTTCAATATTCTAGAATAGCTTTCCACTTAATTTGTTCATTTCTTATATACAAATATAGTGGTACTTCAGTTTATGAACGTTCTTTTTTTTTAAAATCTTGGGAAAGATAGCTTTGTTTGTATAGGGAAGATGGCCATGGTCTTATTTGTCACCAAATGAGTTTGTGAACAGAAGCAAAACTTTAGAGAACGCTTTGGTTTGTGAACTAAATTGTTTGCAAATAGAAGCATTCCTGACCCAAGATATTACTGTATTTATGGATTACTTTGCATAAAAATATAGTCAAATGTTATTTAATATAGTAAACAAGTTCCTAAAAAATGTTCCATAATAATGCAGAAGGTTGTTTTTAAGTTTTGCAATTGTTTTGTTTCTTTAAGTTCAGACTAATTTAACACATTTCTGTTTTGTCTGCCTAATTCCTCTTCCCAATTTGCCACCACACAGATTCTAGAAAACTAGGACTTTATAATCATCAGAAGGGCAAAAACAAACAAAAAACCAAGTTTCTTATTAAAGAATATTTTACGTGTACTATATGGAACACAGACAAAGTTAAAGAGGATTGTAGTAGCTTTTTCTTTTTTTTCTTTTTTTTTTTTTTTTTTTTTTTCCGGGGATCGAACTCATGACCTTGTAATTTCCAGACATGTGCTTATGCCGCTGAGCTAAATCCCCTGCTGTAGTGGCTTTTATGTTAGAGGTTCTGGAATTTTAGCATTAACTAAGGAAGATATGTACTTACAACAAGTTTTTAAATTTAAATTTTAACTAATACATAAATATGTAAAAATTGTACATATCAATAGGGTGCCATGTGATTAAAGCAGTTAAAAGGGGCTGCTTACAACCCCTCTACCCGTTCAATCTCTAGAAATGTTGGGGTTGTGATAATAGAAGACAGAGGGGAAAATACCCCCTTTTTTAAAATTTTAAACTAAAACACAATGAAATATCTTGTTTTCTAAAATGTTGCCTATGAAAATGCCAAGCCTCATTCCTATTAACACAGTAGTTTTAAGCACTCTGCAGACAAGCAGAAGACTCTCAGGGCTTGGTGATAGTGTCTGACTTGAGGTGTTAGGAGGCATGAAGAGATTTATCTTGGAGTGCTTGCTTCTCCATCTGACACCTGCTGTTCAATTGGTACAGACCAAGCACCTTTTTCTGTTTGCGGATCTGTTTTCCTACCCTTGAGTCTTGGTTCAATTTTCTTGTTGTCAGCAAGGCGTTAGGACACATATCTTCATGTGGGGCGTTTCCTCTCACCATAAAACAAAGGCTAGATCATGGAGCTGGCAGAGGACCTGTCTATGAGGATATGACCCCTGGTCAATCGCTGAGTTAGTTATGTGGGATCCACGGCACTTACTCCTGACTGCTGGCCAGAAGCACTGTCAGAGGCATAGCATACATGTAGTCTTATCAGTGTTTTAAAAAGCTTTACTGAGGTTCAAATTGTATATAATTCATTTTGATATATTTTTCCAATGTTTAATTATTAAATATTTCAAACATACAGGAAAATTAGGGATTTTTCAGTGAATGCCTGTGTTACAGATGCTACAGTTAATATTTTACTATGTTGAAGTGTATAGTATAGTGAAGCTACCTTAAGACTGTATTGTAACCTAAACCTGTGACCATCTAGTCCCAGCACTTAAATCTTTCTCTTTCTTTCTCTTTCTTTCTTTCTTTCTTTCTTTCTTTCTTTCTTTCTTTCTTCCTTCCTTCCTTCCTTCCTTCCTTCCTTCCTTCTTTCCTTTCCTTTCCTTTCCTTTCCTTTCCTTTCCTTTTTTTTTTATTGTTGTTGAGATGTTGGGAAACAAACCCAGGGTCTTACTATACTAGACAAGTGCTTTACTGCTAAGCAGCATCCCCAGCACCCAACAACCTTTCTTTTAACATTAGAAAGGCTTAAATCTACAGGCTTTAACTATGTCTGTGATAACCTGGTTACTTAATTACAGGTAATAACACTTATATTACCCTTCCTTTAGCCAACAAGCCAGTGACACAAGCCCCCAGTGACCCTTGCAGGTAAAACACAAGTTACAAGAATGGTGTAGTTTTGCCTCATCCTGTCTCAGTTCTGAAAGCTAGAAGCCTTCTGGGTCACAAGACAGCTGTGATTTCTGTTGGGACCTGTTGAAACTTGTCAGATATAACTGTGTGCCAGGCTCTTTGGACGGTTGAACAAAATCTCCAGCCAAAGCTGACAGTGGCTGCTCTTTATTGACTCTACAGAATAAAAAGGGCACAGAGCTGCTGCTTGGAGTGGATGCTCTGGGACTTCATATCTATGACCCTGAGAACAGACTGACCCCCAAGATCTCCTTCCCATGGAATGAAATCCGAAACATTTCGTACAGCGACAAGGAGGTAGGACATGTCTGTACTGCAGATACTGCTGGTGGACCCAAGGGCCCAGTGAAAGGTCTTTTCCCATCTCTCTCCTTAGCTGGAGCTTCCCTAGCCAGGCCAGCTCCTTGTTATCTGTAAAAGTCCCTTAAATCCCAGGCTTTGAGATTTTGATTGTTGATTTTTAAAATATTTACAGAACAGTATTGGCATCCTTTTTTCAAAGGGCATTGTTAAGCCCCACTATTGACTAACAAAAAACTGAAAGGCTTAACATGTCAGAGGTAAACCCTATAGAACAATAAAAAAGAAAAAACCATTTTCTTACTGCTTGACTTTCTATTTCTGGTAGTAAATTCTCTTTGTATTTTAAATGTGGTCTCTACCGAGCCCTTTCTTGGTGTCCACAGCTTGAACATGTGGGAAAACATGCTTGTATGTGCACAAACACATGCTTCTATGTGTTTGTTTGTGCAGAAGCACAAACACACATAAACAAAAATACGTGTGTGTCTTTTTCAGCAGTAATGAATAAGTATATCATACTACATGCTTACAAGAATTTGAAAATAATTAAGTTTGAGTAATTTAGATCAGCTTACAGAATTCAAATATTTCCCTGTATAAGAAGACTTTTCCCAAATCCATAGTCCTATGTTTACTCATATTTATTCTTTTTTTAAATGGTGCTAAGCCTTGCATATGCTAGATAATTACTCTACCACTGAGGTATACCCTAGCCCTTATGCATTCATTTTATTTTATTTTTTTTAAATTTTATTTAAAGAGAAAACAAACAAAAAACAGAATAAAGGGTAGCAACAATACAGAATTCCAAGGAAAAAAAACAAGGAATTCCAAGGAAAAGAACAACAACAACAAAAAAAAAAAACCACTAAGAAAAAATTACATACTGACATCTTGGAAATAATTGTTCAAATTACAAAATTAAAACATGCAAAGTAGACATTCAAACAGTGAGACTGTTAACAGTTCTGCTCCACTATCTGACAAAAACTGTAGTATGGTCATCCATCTTACACACTCAACCATACATACAATTATATCAAAAGGGTAAAATTAAACACAACAAAACAGAACAAAGCGGGTCACAAGAGAGCAATGTAAGAGACATAAATTTCAAAGCTTAGACAATCGGAAATATTCACTGTCTATCATATATTGACTTGTTTTCTTCCAAATAGTTGTCCATATTGTCACATACAGGGAATTCACATGAAACAACATAGTATGGAACTGATCTGAACAGGATGAGGAAGGCATTTCAGGTCTTCGAGACCAGACAGTAGGGAAGCCAAGATGGCTGTCATAGTATCTCTCATTCTCTTCAAAACAGCTGTCCATACTTTCATGTGTGTTGAACTTAAACAAAACACAACAAGCTAAAATCACTTTGAACAAAGAATGATAGTATTGCTGGATTTCACATCATGACATTACGGAATCAGCACTGGGTACTGTAGTGTCTCTTTTTCTTCAAAGTATTTGTTCATTTCAACATGCGTTATATAGTTGGTTCTCGTAAACTGTTTATAAGCTCTACACATGCATGAGTCTCTACATGTATATCTATCCTTTCTGTATTAGAAAAACAAAACAAAGCAAGACAGAGCAAAACAATTCCTAGAAAAGCATTCATTTTAAAGCAATTACTCGGCTTTGTGCTAGGGTTCATAGGGTAAGTTATAGTCAAGTAATAACTTGACTGCTATGGTGAGTAAATGCAGTGGAAGAGGATGATGATGGTGATGAGGAAGAGAAGTGGAGGAGGAGGAGGAGGAGGAGGAGGAAGAGAGAATGCTTCCATTTACAAGCACTTTTGCCCTTTATTTAATCCTTGTAAGAATTCTACTACAAAGGCAGTGGCTGTGTTTTTAGTATTCATGTTATATGAGGAAGTAGAGATGCAGAGGAATCCAGAGACTTGCATTTGATAAAAGAAGTATCAGGAACTCAGAACCAAGGGTGGCTGATGGATGCCATAGCCCCTGGTTTTCTGGGAGGGCCGGAGGCTTGACCCTGAGAACACAAGGCAGTAGGCACAGAGAGACAGATCTAGACTGTGCTCAGTGCCTTGCTGATGCCACATTCAAGGTACAGAGTGGACAGTGAATAACAATGATAGCTTATACTGTTGCCTGTAGAGCCCAAAGCCCTAAACAGGTTTCTTATTTTCCCTTTTTTCATAGAAACTCGAAGGAACACCAGGCCCTGGTGTTCATGATTAAGGTCCATGCAGCCATTCTTGATAAAGACAATCAAGCTTCTTAATTCCAAACATTCTGACTTAGAAGTTTTTAAAGTAGGTAGCGCAGGAGATGAGCATTAGGTAGTTCTTTTTATAAAGTACCTACATTAAAGCATTGCATGACTTAAAGCTGTAGATGTGCCACAGTGTGGTAGTTTTTCATCTCCCAATTTCATAAAGTCTATTTACTGCACAACACACATTTGTACATGAAAAGCTCCCCAGACACTCATTTTTCAGAGAATCCAAGGATTAAAGTCTCCCCTAGTATGGCCTGACACAACAAACTCTAATCTGCCCTCTCTAGGGGCAAGGTACCATCACCTTCCATCATGTCAGTAACTCATGCAGTAAGCAGACCCCAAACTGCCTTGGCATAATAGGAAATCGTCTTGGTAGTTATGCAAGACAGCTGTGCTGTCAAAACAGAAATGTGAGTTTATTTTAAGTTATCCATTGATTCTTTGTGTATGCCCTGGCATAGCATGGAGCCTGTGGTTTCCCTACTCCTTGTGGTTTCCCACTGACAGCTCTGGGGTTTGACAGCAAGGCCAGAAATAAGCTCATGAAATTCATAAATAGCAGCCTATACAAGAGCACTGCTGCTTCTAAGTTAACTTGGCCAAAAGCTGAACAAAGGATCATTTTCTGTCCTCAGTGTGCTAATCCCTTGTCGGACCATCTGACATGAGAATGAAATACCCAAGAGTTTATCTTTTCCAACATATTTATATCTGGTAATCCCATCTTTTTGTTTGTTTGGTATTCTGGGTTTTTCGGGAGGAGAGGTTGTGGTGCTGAGGATCAGACTTAAGGCTTTATCCATGCTAGACATGTGCTCTCCCACTGAGCTATCCCAAGTACAGTGATTCTTTTTTTTAGTTTGGGGATGGCTAAGCAAGTCTTTCTTAGGAATGGATCTGCCCCCTTTCCCCCTAAATTGGGCATTGAATCCAGGCCTTTGCATTGAACTACATCTCCAGCCCTTTTTATTTTTTATTTCGAGAGAAGGTCTTGCTAAGTTGCTAAGTTTGCGGGACTGGGGTCAAACTTTGAAGCTTCTTTTTGTTTGTTTGGTTTTTTTTGTTTTTTGTTTTTTGTTTTTTTGCGGTACTGGGGATTGAACTCATGACTTCGCGCTTGCCAGTCAGGCACTTAAGCTGCTGAGCTAAATCCCCAGCAAACTTTGAAGCTTCTTGCTGAAGCCTCCTAGAGCGTTGGCATCACAGGTGTGTACCACTATGCCCAGTTTCAATATGCTTCCCCTCCCAATTTTTTTTAACACCATAAAAAAAATGTTTGCCACACATCATAATTGCATTCATTTGGGGAATTGACATATGCATATAGCATATCTTGATCATTTCCGCTCTCCCCCCACCCCTTTCCCCATCACTAGTATGCATTCTTTTTAAGTGCACTCTAGGATCTGTCTTGGACTCCATGATCTATTAGGTCCCCTCAGTAGTGGCAGAGTGGTGACCACATTTCTTCTTTCTAGGCTTTCCT